>JAKUCV010004912.1:111274-288795 GCA_028386065.3 Turnera subulata
AATCAAACATGATCCATAGACCATAAGATCAAAACATTAACCCAAAGAATCTTATCCAATCATAATCAACTTTATTAACACCAGAATCCATAACGTTTCATTTATCATCAATCAATCAACAATACCCAATCTTATAATCCACTAAGCACATCCGCAAATAACAGACTCTCAAATTATTACCTACGTGACAAGATCATCGCTCCCAATGTGAATACCTCAAAACCAAAAATCCATAATCTATCTCATATTCAGAACCTCGAGTATTTCCTTTATCACACACCAATTCAACCAAAATCGTACATAACCTTGATCAAACCATAGGCACTAGAAACCGAACATTACCGAAAAATCATACCTATTACTCTATACCCTGGATTCCATAAGACCTAAACATCCCTACATACTCATATGCATGAATCTATCTCTCGAACCATAACCACCACGATCATCATAATGATTTTGATAAAGAACCTAAAACATCAATGTATACCTCATGACGTAACTTAACAAACTAGCAACTAAATCACAGTACTCGAGATCACCTCAAAAGAATCAAACCTCAATATGAACATACTATCAGCGTTGCCTTCCAACACATGGACTATAACCTCAACAGAAATTCGTGATCAAACCTTTTTACCACAATCACCAGTAATATTCCCAAACTCATCAAAGTTAAGTACCTCAAGTATCACTAAAAGGTTTTCCCCCAAATATACCTTTAGAACAACCTCAATTTAATTTCAAAAGTTATCAGCTCGAACTCCGAACAAGAATCAATCCACATGGAAAATTCATAAGCAAATTCAATTCCTCAAGCTCATCGAATCAAACCACAAAAACATGATCACCAAGATCACGAGAATTATATCAGATCATCTCTTAATAGATGTAATCTCCAAAAAAAAACCGATGGTTCTTACTTGCATTGGCCGGTTAGTCACAGACAATGAACATAAACCAGGAATCAAGAGTCTACACCGACTCTAATAGATCAGTGGATAAACCACAACATAATCTTTACTACAGCCTATGCTGTAAAGGTAAGCATATCATTTACACAATAATACCAGGTCACTCCGACACTCAGCAGGTGCGTGTCCTCCACCGGATCCATAGTACGACTCACTATATGAATGCATTTGACAAACGCAACAACCGACTCAAACAGGAGCAGACTTAAGCACATAAGAGCACGAAAGCATATCACATCCCAAAAGAATCTACAGCCTGCTCCGCTACCAACTGAAACGCCCGTGTCCCAATTTATTAATATAAGTTATAAATAAATTATTGATTGACCAAATTGCCCTTATCATACCCGGGACACCCGTATCCCAAAACAACCAATCAAATTAATCATAACATGTAGAAAGACCAAAATGCACTTCTTCCCGGGATACAATGTCAACTACATAATCAATGAACAATTATTCAACAATTTACACATCAACGAGTATGCAGCGGAAGACTATACATAAGATAACATGTATGCAGTGAAACTCTATGGATCCGACCCGAGGAGAGGAAAGCACCGCCACCTGCTGATATGCACCATTACTCAACGAACAACTAACCTGTAAAAGACTGTGAGGGGGAGAGACCAACCACTGTCTCACCGCAGACAAATAAACCAATAATATACAATACAAATCAACTACAATTACATTGGCATCAAACAACAACAACCTCAATACACAGAGCAAGACATCATCAGACTACATACCATCACTTGTCATTACTTATGTTCTATCTGCGTTATTAAGGTTAAGTATTTTATTAGGGCCCTCTACTGTGTGCGTCGAGCTCGGTCCCGTCTGATCAGACAACCAGGCATAAGCCCAAATAACCAGGCACGAAGCCCAAATAAACCAGGCACGAAGCCCAACATATCCATAGAGAGAGAGAGAGACAGAGAGAAAGAGGGAGGTAGAAAAGGGGAGATAGAAAGAGGGAGGTAGAACCGGCCATCACAGGCCCACATGCTAACCCGCATGCCATCCCGAGGGGTATTACTTCCCGCTCGAACCAACCGGTCAACAGCCCCACACTAGAATTATAATAGTATTTTATTCACATTTATCCTTTAAGAATTGTACCATACGTTATTTCAAACATGGTTGTGTGGATTTAACATCTTAATCTCAAATCCGGGCCTCCAGCCCACAACCACCACACAAACCACAAAACCATATATCACGTTATTTAACACACAAGACAACTCATGCACGACAGGCATATTATATCACACTGGTACACAGTTCACAAATCATGCACACTGCATCAGAGATAGCACCAACATAGTACACTCGCAGACAGCAACATCAGCACATCAGACAAGCATGCATACAGCATTCAAGACCAACAATTAATACTACTTTATATATCAAGACAGTTAACCGAGCATTGTAGGCAGTAATGCATACAAAGGTTTATAAGTCCTCACCTTGGCCATATTAATTGTCTCGAAAGCAGATGCCTCGTTCCACATCAACATTCCTATGTCCATAACATCCTATGAACATACACACTATATAAGATATTTATTCATGACAAAAGAATGAATGCATGCTAATGATGACGTCTTAAGCTTAAACTGTACACTAGGCCCGTTACAAAGAAACTCTGGTCTAAACCCAAAATTCAAATCCAATTTATACCTGGGCCTAAGGCCCATATCATAAGAACCCTTTGGGCCTAAAGCCCATCTCAAAATAATATCCATTTATTGGGCCTAAAGCACATTCCCCAAAACCATTGGGCCTAAAGCCCATTTAAATTAGTTACATTTTATTGGGCCTATAGCCCGTATCTATAATTGTCCTTGAGCCTAAAGCCCACTTCCTTAAGTCCTTATTAAGCCAAGCATAGGATTGGGCTTAAAGCCCGTTACTTAAGTCCAAGGTCAAAACCGAGCCCAAGATTCCCGGCCTAAGGTTCTACCCGTGTCGGCATTTACCGGCCTAAGGTTCTACCCGTCTCGGTTTCCACTAATCACAATTAAATACATAACCCAATTCCGAATTATAAGTACATGCCATGAATGAATACAATTGTACATCCAGTATACCGTTAAAATGCCGAAAATCGAGACCCGAGCCTTTGCCGGAATTTTCCCGAGCCTCGCCGGAAAATTCCCGAGCCTTCGCCGGATTCCGGTGAGCCTCGCCGGAACAGTACCCCGACACGTCGAAAAGACAACTACAACAAACTGCCCAACCCGGAAACAACCAATTCGTCACAACAACAACACAAAAACGAAATTGAAAGGAAGCAGGAGGAAGGAGGTCGCATCCTTACCAGGAAAACCCAAATCCTCACTGTCCCCAGTACCATTCTGCCCGGAATTGTGGCACAACACCCAGAACCAGTCCCTCACACCAACTGTCCGTGAAAAACCCGAGCGAACACCACTGCTCGTCACCATCACCGAACCATCAGCTCACACCCGCTCAAAGCCCGGCCAAACAACACAACGAGACCACCCAACAATCAGCCGCCGTCAGCACTCAAAGGCAAAGCAAACAAAACCCCAAACTCAGACTCAATTCACCAACGGCAGAAAAACAAAGGAAGAAAAGTAAAGACAGAGGCAATGCTACTTACCCCTCTACGGTGTCCAGACCCGACACCAACACGGCCACCACCGATCATCACTCACACGAGCAGAACCACCAACACACACCCCCAGTACAACAACAACAACACAAGCGCCACGACACACCCAACACGACGACAACCACCCGCCACCGATCCAAACCCGACCGCCCAAACACACACGCCAACCATCAAAATAAAACCCAATTTGGATTAGCACATCAACCTTAATCCAAGAAGAAGAAAGAAGAGAAGGAAGGCGCGTGTGGCTTACCGGCAATCAACGGACACGGCGGCGGTTTTATCGGTGCACACAGGCTTCGTGTCCTGCACAGCGACCGGAAAACACCACGACCGGTATGGCGGCGGCGCTGGCGGTCTTGGGCTCGTCCTCTGCCGTCGACCTCGCCCCTGCTCGTCCTCGGCGGCGTGAAGCAGAAGAGGAAGAGATGAGAAGGATGATGGCGGCAGTTGTGTGGGTTCGTGAGAGAGGGAGCTACGAACTCGGGTGAGGGATGAGAAGAGAAGAAGGAAGAACGGAAAGGGGCGTGAGAGGGGAAAGAGGAGGAAGAGAAGAAGGGGCGAAGGAAGAAGGAGAGAGGAAAAAAAACGAGAGAGAGAAGGGGAGTCGGGGTCGGCGGCGGCTAGGGAGAAGAAAAAGAAGCAACAAAAATAAGAAGAGAAGAAAGAAAGAAGAGAGGCTTGGGGTTAGGGTTGGCCGGCCTGGTCCAAAACGATGCTGTTTTGGACTAGGGCGCGGTGAACCCGCCCTTGGCAGTCAACATCTTTTTTTTTTTTTTCATCCTTCCAAAACGACGTAGTTTCATTAGGACCTACGTTAACCTTCGCGTTTCACCCCGATCTAGAATCCGTTTTCCACGGGACCCGAACCATGAACAATACCAACTTAAAATTGATAATTCCAAGGCTTAGTAATCAATTTCCTCGGCTAAAACTCGAAAATACCTCAAGGGTAGAATTGGAATAAAAATTTCAAAAATTCCGAAAAATCAAATTAAGAAAATTCGGGGCGTTACAAAAGGTGGCTTGATGCTTTTTCAATTGGATTCTTGGGATGTTTGGGAACTTAATCGATGTCGTCGTTTTTTACTAGTATTAGCCCTAGGATTAATTTCCACAGATTTTAGGGAGTCTTGTCCAACTCATTACATTCACATGTACCATGCATGCATGAAGAAATTACCAAGATAGTCACATATGAAAGAAAAAGTGCCTTTATTTATTTGGAAACATAACATGACAACGACTCGCCTATCGGCATACTTTAGACTAAATCCCAAACTCTTCAGCTAGGCACCCAGTGTAGACCAATGCTCGTCTCTTCAAATAGCCCCATCTTCATCAAAAAGACGTTTGCACCCAAAATTTTCATCCTCTTCACCCCTTTCCTCTTATCCTTTTTCTGGATCCTCCCCTTCTTCTGGATAGTAGTCAAAAAAATAGCTCAAATCCCGGCTTTCTAACTTTTGTGACGCTGCATATCCATGGTTCAGGAAATCTAGAAAAAGGAAAGTCTTCCCCTTCCTTCATAAAATAGCCATTCAGCGTCTTGAAATAGGGGTTCGTGGGGAAGTCCCATTTTTGCTTCTTCCTCCGAGCCAATGCCCTTGCATGGTTCTTCTCCCTTTGCTTCTCCAAATCCATTGAGGTTGGGGTGTATCCCAGACCAAAAGGTGGTGTGGCCATTGAAATTAGGGGGATCTCTAATATCCCTTGTTGTCTTTTCCCCAGCCCAATGATTGGAAAATACCTCATCTTTTCCATGATCCCTATGACTGCCACATTACCGAAAGGGTCGTAGTAAGGCGGTTTGCAAACCAACTTGTCTGTCATTATAGCACCGACGGGCTCAAAAAGAAAACCTGACAATGACACCTCCTCGTCCCCTTCAATCCCGAATACTGGCTTGATATTCTTCTCGGCTGTCTCCCCCTTGATCGTGACTATCCCTCCTTGATAAGGAAACCGTAGCATTTAGTGCAAAGTGGATGCTACAGCTCGGGCTTGATGTAACCAAGGTCTCCCAAGAAGTAAGTTAAAGCTGGATGCGATGTCAAGCACTCGAAATTCTATCACAAAGGGAGTAGGCCCGATGGTCACTTCCAATTTTATCATCCCCAGAACTTCCCTTCGAGCATTGTCAATTGCCCCGACCATTGTTCGAGATGGCAAGAAATCTGTAGCTCCAAATCCCAACAAGCTTGTAGTTTTCAAGGGACATACATTCAAAGTCGATCCGTTGTCTATCAGTGCCAAGGGTACTTGGTTATTTTTGACTTGGATGGTGATGTACAATGCCTCAAAATGAATTCCCCCGCCCGGGCGCAAATCCTTGTCAGAGAAGGATTTTTGATTATCGGTTTCCACAAAGGCTACCATGTTGGCTAATGTCTCTGGTGCAGTGTCAATAGGGACCTGAGCTTTGTTTGAGGTTTGAAGGACCTTCTCCTGATGCGGACGTGAGGCCATTAGTAGCCCCAAATTGAAATGTTTGCTTGAGTCTTCTTCAGTTGCTTAACTATCATATCTTCTTTAGGATCCGTTGTTTCTTTAGGCTCATCTAAATGGAGAGGAGTTCTCCTCGCTACCCTTTCGGATCTGGTGATGACACCAACTTCCTCATCCGAATCTATATACTCACTGAGGTCAAGCACAAAACATTCCAGTTCAGGTGCGGGCTCTGCCTCTATCATATCAATCTGCTCGTGCAAGGGTAGTGGATTCAACTTGGTGTTGGGCTTCTTAGGTAGGATTATTTCATTCCTCTCTATCATATTCTGGATCTCGTGGTAGAGTCGAGTTCAATTATCAGTAATGTGCCTAGCCATCTGATGGAACTCACAGAACTTGTTAGGGTCTCCTCTAAGGGCAGATCGGGCCTTGGATCAAATGACTGCAGCAAGCCTTTCTCTATGCACTTCTTGAACATCTTCCCTAAAGACATAGGGAGAGGGGTAAAGTCCCTAGGCTTTGATCCAATCTGTAGTGGTGCCTGGATGGCAACATGGTTCATCTCAGCAGACCTTTTTTCTTGGGACACATTAAAGTTTCTTCTGGACGAGGGGGCATCCACGGAGGACTTGATTTTTCCAGAGCTGATAGCATCCTCCAACTGTATCCCAGCCCCGATAAGTGCCTTGAAGTTTGCATAGTAGTTTCCGACCATGCGATCATAGTAAGCTGGTTGGAGATTCTTGATCACCATTTGCACTTGGTCCTCTTCAGTGGGCCTATTTACCACTAATGATGCCTTTCCGTGCCATCTTAAGATATAGGCAAATAAGGTCTCCTGAGCCTCCTGCTTGGTTGTCTCAAGATCCCTCTTAGTGACATCTACTTCGGTATTATAACTGTACTGGTTTACAAACTCTCTGCAGATGTCATCCCATTTACTCACCTTACTTTCATCCAAGGTCATGAACCACTTCAGGGCCGCCCCTGATAAAGTCCTTTGAAATAGTTGAACCATTAGCTCTGGTCCTATCCCCATGGGCTGCAATATTCTTACATAGATCTTCAGATGGGTTGTAGGGCATCCCATCCCATTAAACTTCTCAATGTCAGGCATTTTGAATTTTGCATGTAGCCAGGCTTCGGGGAACAACGACAATCGATCCAAATTCTAATCATCTTCCTTCCTTTTCACGGTCTTCAATAGTTCTTCTACCCTTTTGAGCCTCTCTCCATCCCCTTTGGAATCCTGCGTCACCGAGTCATCATCCTGAATAACCACCACCTTGTTCCCGATGCTTAGTTTTGAGCCTTGTCCCCCATCACTCCCAGGGGACTCCATCTTCCCTTTCTGTAAAGTCAGCAGTGCCTCTATGATTCTTGGATCTTTCAGCAACTCCATGGGTTCCTCAACCACATTCTTCTTAGTGTGATCTTCCTCACTCATTTTGCCCTAGCAGTCGGAGTGCAAGTATCAGGGTTCTTGGGATCCCAAAGGCTCATAATATATATCAACTCTCACCAGTTTTGTCTTAGGTATGCATAGATGAAAAGGGGCACCTTTTTTTGTCACATTTTACTCTAAATCACAACAATAATCATTTAGAATGCACATACTACTTATTGATTCATTATGCATGGGATGCTCAGGGTATGCAGCTGGTTGGGGGCCAAATAATTGCCGCTAGGGAATAGGTTGACCTACTCACGTGTGATAATGGATATCGCGTGAGGTCCAAGGCCAATTAATCCCCATCATTGCTAAGCATCGAGAAACGGGTTCACTCAAGCCGCCATCGCTTAAAGAAAGCATTGTGGTGGACTCGGATTCCCTCGCCCTCTTACGGTATGGGCTTTACATCAATCATCATGAATGCAAGGCACTTATGATGACAAGTAAAAGGCACATAAGATTTTTACAACTGCACAAAGTCTCTTGAACCCACCACTTCCCCAGCGGAGTCCCCAACTGTGAATACCCGAGCCAAAATCACTTGGTCCTATTCACCTAATCCTTTCACCTTCTTCCTCGGGTCAATCCTATGACATTGGTGTCGCCACCCAACTTTTATTAAGGACAAAACATGGGAAAAACCTTCGTGTGACTCCTTTAGGCTACATGGTCATGGCGAACCAAAGTCATAGGATCAGGGGTTCGTCACAGATGGGAAGGTGTTAGGCACCCATCCGTGTTGGGTCGAGACTATGTGCAATTGTAAAAATGCAAGTGTACCTGGTGCAAGTGTGCTTGTGTGGAACATAAAAATAATGGGGGAGAAGAAGAAGATTTGGCTTGTATCCCGTTGTAAAACCGAGACTACCTACGTACCCGAGTGACCGGGGTCAAAGCCACGTAGTTCTAAACATGGCATAAATCAGCCACTTACATCATCAAAAGCATCAGCAGATAATCAACAAAGATCAGTCAAAAAGAGGGTTTAGTGTTACCTCTTGTAGTCCTCCTCCAGCTCCTTGCAATAGGTTGAGTTCTACACCCACCTTCTTTCCACTTCTAAGCTCAATGGTTGATCCTCCTCTTGACTCTTTCTTGCTAGACTACTATTGATGCCTCCCACGAAATTTTTCAATAGTTTCTGCCTAAGAATGTGTCTATAGACTTAGAGAGGTAGAGTTTCTCCAAGCACTCAAGGCTTATGGGCGTATGTGTGAGAAAGATTGTCCCTTGAAATGTGTGTGAGGGGTCCTATTTATAGTGTTCTGGGAAGCATAGGGGCGTGGACCTGCTTAATGGTGAAGATTGTGCCCGGAAATCTGGTCCAAAACCACGTAGGATCGAATTAGAAACAAAATCGGAGAAAATCAGGGGTTCTGGGCACCTATGACCGTCGCTGCTGGCGGTCATGTGAGGATGACTGCCAGGTGCTGGCGGTCGTCGCGAGAGGACCGCCGGTCACCCCGCGTGTCACTCGTTCTTTCCTTTTTTGACACCCATTCCCCCTAATTCAGCCCTGACTTGATCCTACCGTGTAATCAACCCCTAATCAACCCAGAATCACTCAATTACTTGATTACTACTCAAAATCATTCCATAACTGATTGATTACACATTAACACCCATTTTAAGCAAAATCATACCAAAAACACATTTACCTATTAAAGGGTGATTTGATTCTGATTTTCCACGAAGATCAAAACCAAAATTAGTCTGCAAGTAAAGTGTTTGTGGGCTAATTAAACTCTTGAGAATTCATTAATTTGGGCCCTTAAACCCATCCTCAATCCAAAGATAAATCATCTCATTAAAATTTGATTAAAGATAGATAAAAGGCCCAAATAATGAAATAAACACATATCGGTGTAAATAAACCTTATTATATATTTTATCCTAAGATTAAATAATCTCATTAATCCTAGTATTCCAATATTCAAAGGCTCAAATTATTAAAATGTATTATTTCCACTAAAATAAATTCCTGACGTGCCTTACTCTTAGGATCTAATCATCTCATTAACCCTAAGTTCGAACATGTTTAGAATCTAATTTTTGTGGCAGATTCGTGGGTCAAATTTGAGTGTTCACAGGTCAATGCTATTATTAAAAGATATAGAGTAAATATTATCTTTTCTTTTACCAGTAAAAACTACATCTTTATCAACCGAACTAACAAAACATTTAGATGCTTCAAACATGACTTTATAACCTTTGTCACACAATTGACTCACACTTAACATATTATACTTAAGATTGTCAACAAACAAGACATGTTCAATGGAAGGGTTAGAATCAGTATTACCAAATTCGAGAATCTGTCTCTTGGACTTGTCCCCAAAAGTTACCTTTCCTCGGCTTTTCTTGCTTAGGGATGAAAATTTTGATATTTCACCAGTCATATGCTTTGAACATCCACTATCCAATATCCATTCATCCCCTGTCACCTGCAGAAAGAACTAGGTTTTAGGTACCCATACCAATTTGAGTCCTTTAGGGTTAGATTTGGTTCCTTTTGGAACCCACATATATCTGACATTTTCATCTCTCTTTTTAAGCATGTAATTTCTAATACCATGCCCATGCCTTCCACAATAGTAACATGTAATGTTAGGTGCATGATAATGAGTGTACATGTTCTTCCTAGAAGCATATCCATATGTGTTTCTTCTGAATTCCTATGGTTGCTTTCTATAATCTGGTTTGTTGGCAACCATATCTTGTCTAAAGAACTTTCACATTCTATTTGGCCTATTAGCAACCAATCTCAGTTTCTGTGACATGTCTGAGCTAGGGGTTGTATTTTTCACATACATATGTGATCTGTTATAAACCCTATCTGAGGTATCAGGTTTATATGGCACACTAGATTCAGCCCTAATAAATTGCACATAATGATTTAGTTTGTCAAAAACCACATCTGCGGCACCTATTCCATCTTTTTGTGCTGAGCGCCTTTGCTGTCCTAACAACATTTTTAGAATGTTAGTTTCATTAGTGAATTTCTCAAAAGAAGAATTCAGATCAGTGACATGTTTCTCAAGAGCATCCTTTTCTTTTGTTAACGTATTACACATATCACTCTTACAAGAAAAATTCTTTTCGAGTTCATCATAAGCATTCTTAAGAGCAAATTTTTCAGTTTTTAGATCATCACAGATTTTTCCCTCATCAGAGTTGGCTAGCCTAAGTTTCTTATTTTCATTCTTATAAGCTTCCTCATCAAACTCAAGCAAATCAATCCTCTTTTTAAACTCTTTGTTCTTTCTAAGTACTTGATTATATTTAACATGCAACTCATCAAATGATCCAAGTAATTCATCAAGATTGAAGTCAGTAGAATCAGTTACCTCAGAATCTTCATATGCCATGAAGCAAAGATTTCTCTCCTCCTCCATTTCAGAATCATTGGATGAATCAGAATCATCCCAAGCAGCCATCGCTTTCTTTCCTCTGGTTTTTTAAAAACCAAATCTTCCCTTCTTTTGATAAGGACATTCTGATTTGATGTGTCCTGGTCGACTGCATCCAAAGCACACCAAGGGTTCCTTCTTAGGATCATCAACCTTCACATCCTTAGATGTCTTTCCTTTGAGCTGCTTCTTCATCTTAAGATATCTTACAAATTTTTTAGAAAGAAGAGCCACATCGGAGCCGCTATCATCACCATCGATTCTCTCTTGCACCTTCAAAGCAACATCCTTTCTTTTTGGTTCAACAATTTTATCACCATGACAAATTAGCTTGCTAATAAGTTCATCATAAGAAAGGAGGTTTAGGTTTTGAGCCTCTTCAATAGCAGTCATTTTAGGTTCCCATTCTTTGGGAAGTGACCTCAGAATCTTTGCAACCTTTTCTCTATGCGTCATCACTCTTTCCAAGTGATGCAAGGTTGTTGCAAAGTATGGTGAAGTGAGTATCCATTACTTGTATGGTTTCTCCTGGAACCATTTAAAATAGCTCATACTCTCGCATCAAGCGATTGAGCCTTGATTTCTTAACTAGAATTGTGCCTTCATGAGTAATGCACACTAGTCTCTAAATATCATGAGCAATTCATAGGATCTGACCCTTTGAAACTCGCTCTCACTAATTCCACAAAAGAGAGCATTTTTGGCTTGAGCATCTAGCCTTGCTCTCCTCATTTTCTCTTCAGACCAGAGATGCATCTCTCTTGTAGGTCTGTTGTAAGGATTCTGAACAATATGCCACATCTCAATATCTTTTCCTTCAAGAAAGATCTTCATCCAAAACATCCAATAGTCAAAGTTTGCCCCATCAAAGTATGGTTCCTTGTTGATACTTGTACCCTCAAAAGCTATGATCTTTGTCTTTGAATTTTACTCCTTTGAACTGAGAACGGAGCTCCGCTACCAATTGTTGATCCAAAAGTGCCTAAGAGGGGGGGTGAATTAGGCTTTAAGCTTTTTCGGATAGAAAGATTTGGTTTTTGTGATACCAAAACTTTTAAGCACTTAGCGAGTATGTGAAGCAAGAAAGCGAGTAGACTGAGTAAGAGAGATTGAACACAGATGATTTAGAGTGGTTCTTCCTCACTAGATACTCCACTACCTAAAGGTTCCTCCCATTAGGATTTCAAACTCTCACTATCCTTAGGTTTTTGCGAGTTCAACCTTAACCTTTACAAACACAAGCTTTTCTAGGCTAAGCTTAAACCTTTACAAGTTTTTCACAAGTTAAGCTCTAACTTACTCTCAAATCTAATCCTAAACTTGAGTACCCAGCAAATTTAATCCATGACTTGCTTACAAATTGCCCTTTGAATGAAAAAAAACCAGATCAAAAACCACAATTAGATTTTTGCACAATAGCTGGGATAAATCTTCAGAGGTGTAATGGACCCCTTTTATTGAATTTGAGTATGGGGGAAAGCAGCTGTAATGGATCTTTGTGCTCCTAGTTGACTTCAGTTCATTAAATCTTCAGCTTAGTACCGTTGTGCCATGTCAATTCTTTGGTTGCAGAGAATTACCAAATCTGGAAAGTTTGGACCACCTTCTTGAGTTGAGTAGGGGTTAGGTGGGAAAGTCTTCTGTACTTGAATAATGTCTTCCCTCTTACTTGTTCATCAATTCAGGCCGTTAGAAGTGAGTTTTAATTGCTTGGAGGACCACACACAACTTGCACAAAAGGTTGAAAGTGACAGGTCGCAAATATGGTTGCAACAAAAACCATCTGGCGTGTTCAGGGATATGGTTTTAGTAAAAACCATAATTCCTCCTGTAAACTAAAATCAACACAAGGAAGACTAAAAGCACACTTTCAAAACAATTCATGACCCATAACAAAACATGGTTAATCCACTATTCATCGTTAGAAAGTGATTAACCCAATTTTTGGTCAACAAATAGAGGAAGATCCAAAAAATCCTATGTGTCAACACCTGGTGAGGGTAGTCTTCCTTATTATATATATGTATATATCATTATTGTCAAACCCAGACCGGTCCGGACAGTTGAACCCGGATAACCGTGACCCGGAGACAATTCCGAATTTTTTATCCCTCTGGGTTGTACCTTTTAAAAAACCGGCCGGATCATGACAGGTTTTCCAGGTTTATTGACCCATTTCCGGTTTTTTCCGGGTTAAAAGTCAAAAAATTCAAAATTTCACCTTGGTCATACCATGATTAGACCTTTAGTTGAATCTTTGTTAAAAAAATTATATAATTTTAGTATTAATTTTCATATCGATCAGACCTGGTTGAACACAGGTTAACCCTTAAAACCGCGACCTGGCCACTGAAACGGGTCAGTGGGCCGGGCCGGGTTTTATAACCTTTTATATATATATATTGGGGATTTAAGAATAAATCACATAATCAGTCTTATCACATATGTCAGTCCAGTACTAGTCTTATCCATTGGTAAATGACAAAAGATTTCTGCTAATTAACGAAGTGATGATCACAGAGCACTTAATGAGTAATTTGACCAAAGAACAAGGAAAGAACATCAGATTAACGTTTCATGTCTTTCAGGATTTGAGATAAGAAAGCTCAAGGCATATCGTCCAAGGATTTGGCATCAGGAAATTACCAAAGAGCATATATAGAGTCATGGATCTTTTTATGCATGTCATCAATGAACTCCTCCCAATTTCTTTCTTTTCCAAAATCATTACAACAGTCACTCCATAAGCCCAATTGCACTCCAACTTCCTTCCAATAACATAATGACTATAGCACGCCCATGAGTCACAAAAGTGGGGTGAGAAACCCCCATTTAGGAGTAGTAAAGACAACTTTAGAGCACTGTTCTTTTCTCCAATGAAGTGACTTCATTTGAATGAATACCAAATTTTCATTAAAGTTGATGGATTTGACAGAACTTAGGGTCACTATTTTGGTCATGATCTGAGTATACGTTGCTGGATCCATGACTACTAGCTACCTGAAAAATAAACAAAATTAACCAAAATTTTTTTAAAAAAAAGGAATGGAGAAACTTTTTCCTTTTTTGTATTAATTAATTTGTATATTTGTACAAAGGGAGGAACCACTGAACAGAAAGAAGCTAAATCATAAGGCATCTTGTGTAATAAGTGGCAGCTTCGACACGTGCTTTAAATGAGGGTTATTTGACAGTTTACCGTCGTTATAAATGTATCCCATATAGGCATAATTTTCATATTTATCGCTACTGCAGCCATTAATAGTGAAACAATTAATAGTTTTTCCGTTTCTTTTAGCTAGCTAGCTACAAAAATAATCATACTCATCAAGTTCACGACTTTTAAGTAGAGAAGAAAAGGGAAAGAAAAAACCAAAAATTTACTCTCAGTACACAAGAAGACAAGCTGCAGGCCAAGAAAACCCCCCCATTCCTTGTTCGACTGACTCAGCTTTGATGACGATCTCATGTACGTAAATGAGTAACAATTAAACAAGTCCGGCTGTCGACAAACTGCAGGCCAAGAAATCCCCATTTCTTTCGTTGTATTGTATGCGAGCTTTGATTTTACATTAATGTTATTTACCTAAGTCATATGACTTAATCTGGAACCCAAATATATATATAAGAGTCCCGTGATATGTCTTGGTTCAAGACATTTGTTGTCTACCATATTTTACTAACTATGCCAGAAGATTAGTAGTTGTTGCACTCTAGGATAGATTATCCTGTAAGGAAAATTTTTTATTATGGAGACTCCCAAGCTTGAAAGTTTCACTAATGGATGATCTATATATAATTCTAAGTTCCTCAAAAGAAATATGTCAGTTTAGCAATTCAATTAGATGGTTCTAATTGATCATTTTCTAGAATTGGATAGCCTTCTCAAATCCTATTCACAAACGAAGTTAGTTTGAGTCTAGCCCTAAAAATTGCATACATATGGGTCCGGACAATTAAAAAGAAGGTACGTGACGTCAGTAAATGATAGTAATAATTTTACAATATTGTGCAATCTGATTATGGATATCAGGAAATTTCTTATTGATGAATGATGATGAAGACATGATGCATTTGACTAATAAGAAAAAAAAAAAAAAAAGAAGAAAGATGACATGATGCAGGGTCTTGTACCAAACGATTCATGACTTTCTACCTTGAAAAGTTCAAATCTAAACCTATAAGTGATAAAAGGAGCTGGGTATATGAGGGAGCATGTAACTAAAATCTTGTTCTAGGACTATTTATAGACAAAATTAAGTTTAGCAATTTGATAACACACTTCCACAACATTGATTTGCCGCGAAAGAAAAAGGATTACTTACAATTTCAAAAAAAAAAAAGTCTCAAATACTAAGTTATATAGCAGCTAATTAAAATTTATCAAATGGCTCTATGTCCCGATCCATGGACATAATTTGCTTTTGGCCACGCGTGAAGAATCCATCCTTCCTAAACATTTCTTACTAATAATACGATATTATACAATATTTTTCCTGAATTAGTAAATTTGTTAATTAGTCTTCCGGATAGCGGGTGGAGAATAAAAAAAATCAAACTACATAGTAGTAATTTAATTTGTCCTTGGGGAAATCATCATGCATGCAATAAATAACTATTCCTGAAGTAAGATTAAAAAGAAATAATAGAATAAAATAAAGCACAAGTCGTATGGATAATATAAGAAACAGAAAGCTGAGGAACCCAAAGCTATTGTGGTGGTAGTGTATAATATAGTACTGTCTCACTCTCCCTTCACCCGTAGTAGTGATCGATCCAAGACTGAAAAGAAAAGTCAAGCTTTTCTGGGTTTTGTTTTACCCATTTTAATATGTATCTATATATAGATTCCCTCTCCATCTTCTTTCTTCCATTTATTTCCCATCACAGCAGCAATAAAAGCCTGGTGTGTGATCTTTAAAAGAATGCCCACATGAAATGAACAAAAGAAAGAGGGGGGGGGGGGGGGGGGGGGGGGGAGGGGAAGGGTGCGTGAATAATTTTTCCCACTTCAAAAGATGAAAAGCAAATCCCATCTTGTATCAATCTCTTCACTGAGCTTTCCAGTCATGTCTGATGGATGTACTTGTATAAACTGTTGAAACCTTCTGTTCCTCAGCTTTCTGTCCCATCCACCAATATTCCAAAAGGAATGTGGGACTCATTGGGTCTGCTCCCAATCAACCCTGCACTGTCTTTTACACTCTCTCTCTCTTTTCCTAATTTTCTGACTGTTCTGGTAAATAACAAGAAACAAACAAAAAAGGTAGTGGAGTAGAAAGTTTAGAAGGATTTTTCTTTTTCTTTTTCCAAAGGGGAAAGACTAGCTAGCTAGTAGGTTTATGTATCAGCGAGACCTTGAATAGCAAGGTCTGGCTTACCAAAGCTGACTGTTTTTAGTAGGGCCGGTCATATTGTTGTTTCAAGGTATATATATATATATATATATATATATATATATATATATAGATAAATGTATATATAAACCCTACTTGCCTTTCTCAAATGAAGCCCAATCAAAGCCACTGAATGATGAATCCAAGCCGGCCCTGGCTTGTTTCAGCACCTCATTTCCCCCGAATCTTGATGTGAACAAGAGTTCAAAGGGCTCGGCCTCTATCTCCCCGAGTTCAGCAAAAACATCATCAGATTGGCTTGTTTCAGGCATTGAAGGCCTGTAACTCTCATCATCGGGAAACCCTTGGCTGAAATCATTAATATCGTCCATCTCCAGCTGCTTCTCAATGTCGTCATCAACCTCCTCTTTTATAGCGGCACTTGCTGTTCTTGAGCTTCCACCAGCTGCAGCATTCATATTGGTCCCAGGAGACAGTATGTCATCATTGCTGCTTTCCTTTTGTTCTTCCTTAGTACTTTGAGCGGTCTTTTGGAGCTGAGACCCGGTGCTGCTGCTCTTTGATGAACCAGCAGCACTGTTCTTTGTTGGTTGGGATCTTGTGGAGCCAGCAAGAGCGTTTCTCTGGGTAGGCCATGGATGGTTGTGCTCTGATGTGTAGGTGATGACCAGCATGTTAGGATCTGTTCGGCTGCGCTCTACTTGTTTCCTCGCCGAGCAACCCTTTGAGCTGCTACACCGATAGTAGCCCCTATATAATACATTAACACATATATATTACTGTAATTAGACAATACTGTATTGTATCAATAGTTACACTGCAAATCAATCAAGTCTATTAATTTATGATCGCTTCTGCAAGTATGTATTTAGAATCATCAACTTAACTTCCAAGAAAATTCCTAAATTAATGTGAACCCACATATCCGATAAACGGTATATTTTCACTGGCCGGTTGAAATGAAAGACTGCCAAACAAGGAATTAAGATCTCTGGATGCATTACGTCGAGAATGTAGCACCAATATATACACCAACAAATTATCCCGTCACCATGCAAGCATGCACTTAATGCCTAGTCTTGTTCTCTCTCTTTTTTTTTTTTTTGTGATAGGATTAGAACACAATACAATGCCTAGCTAGTAATTAGTTGGATTAGATGGAGAAGGAAAAAAAAAACACAGAAAACTAGTACTAAATTTAAAACATTTTTGAGTAAAAACCTCCAGAAACAAAAGGTAACTATCGATTGATTCGGTTGCCGAGGTTCCGTTATTTCAAAAGTAAATCTTCATTTATTTTTCGTCTGGACAAATTATTCAGTTGTTTTTCTGACATTACGTTACCCATAGTGTACAGAAAATAAAGGAAGGGAGAGAGAGACTCTGATTTTCTATGCTGGTAAACTTGAGGAATTCATGGTTTGCTGTCTATAATAAAGATACAACATTTTTGATTACCTTGGATAAGGTGAACCTTTGATGGGTTTCTGGCCGTACTTTCTCCAAGCCCACAGATCTGAGGGAACTACTTCTCCACTACTACTCCTGCTGTTTGGAGCTGCTGGTGCTGGAATACAAACCACCTTCTTTGCCTGGCTCTTCCTGGAAAACAAAATTTTACATATATATAGATATACACTCGTTGATCTTTATCATGGAAGAAACTATAAGAATTTAAAACGAAAATATATGGTCAGTGGAGATTGATTAGAGACATATACATCTAAACATCATAATATTCTTGTTTAGAGTTGTTGGAGAATACGATTCATTTCCAAGCTGGGCCTGGAATATGTATTGCTTGTATTAGAAAGGCGAAGCGATGGGCAGTGTTATTCTTTAAGACAAAATACCACCAATCCAAGCACAGGCTGCTCTCTCAGGTGGGTTTAATTTTAGCTACTAGCTAGCTAGGGATGAAAAGTACGTAGGTTGAGACCTGATATATAGGTACTACTCCTACACGGTATATATGTGGAAGCTAAGTCTGGGGACACCTTTTCGGGTTTGCTTAAATCCCCATCAAGCTTTCTGTTCTGATATCTACTAACGTAGAACATGAAAATTATGACCGGAAAATGATAGACTACGCCTATATAAGAACTATCCCTAGCCTTGATAGAGTAAATACTGGATGTCAAACCCTAATTCTCAGATCCTATTTATGCTGATTTTAAACAAAAGAAAAGTGATGAAAAGAGAAACACAAGTTCCAAAAAGGTCATTCATATCTCCCATGATCAAGATGATCACCATCATCACATATATCCTTAATTAATGAAGTGACTTTAAAAACGCCTCAGTGAATACACAAAAGGTGCATTGGAAACCAAATTCACCTATATTAAATTCATAGAAGCAGGTGTCACAGTTAACCACCAAACTTGAATAAATTAGACTTAATTTACCTTCTCTTGATTCCAAGATTCCTTGGAGATGGGATCTGCACCGGGCCGGTGTTTTCAATCAAGCAACTCTTTGTGCTGTTAACATTAATCATGTCGCCTGGGACCATAGCAGAGGCCTTAAAACCTCTTGGGGATGAAGTGGCAGCCGCCATGACCGGGGACTCGCAAGGGGACACTGCAGGCAACTTTGGGGGGTTACCGGGCGAGATCTGAATCCTTTGGAATATACTGCCATTACTTGTAGTCTTGTGCATATGATCCTCTTCAAAGACTTTCTGGTGCTGCTGCTGCTGGTGACCACCAATTACAAAACTACTAGTACCTCCGCTATCGGGAGCTACGGGTGCACCACAAAAGCCTGCCGCGGTATGATCAACACTAGGAGGGAGCATATGATCCACCGTGGAGTTGGGGCTGCCAAAATAGCTTGAACCTGCTGCAGCCACGTTCAGCTCGTGAAGTAGCGGATCTCTCATGTTACAAAAAGGGTCACCAAAAGCAGCAGCCCCAGACCCAGTACCATCTCTACTATCTTCCAAGAGTACCGACGCCGCATAAGTAGTCATTGGATTGTTGGCGAATTCCCAGGTTGAGGAGGCGGAGGCCGGGGAATGGCCTAAACCTGTACCACCACCGCTTGCTCTAACTATATCCGTTAAATCACCTTGGTAGTCGTCCATTTCCAGGCCGAAGAAGCTGCTTATGCTACAAAATGCAGATGGGCCAAGGAGTATGAGAGAGAAGACAGGGTCATTTGGGGCAGTACCAATACTACTACTACTACTACCACTTGAACAGTTCTCTGCTCGCCTGGTTTGTTTAATTTACACCAAACAACTACTGTACCATGTACAAAGAACACAGCAAACGTTTTCCTCTTTTTTTAACTATCTTTTCGTGCTTATATATACGATGTAGTCACCGAATTCTTTTGTTTTGGGGAGGTGGGCTTTTGGGTTAAACAAGAAAGAAAGGAACAAATACAAGAACGCGATTTTGGAGGTTGAAACCGGGGAGTCCTTTCTTCTCTTTCAATAATTAACCAACAAAAGGAAGAACGGTTTTTGTGTATATCAGTATGAGAGAGAGGGAGAGGGAGAGAGGAAGAGAATTAGAACGCTGACTTTTCATTTTAAAAAAAAAAAAAGGTTCTTCTCTATACGCAACCAAACCAAGGGAAAGAAAGAGGCTGAATAGAGAGATTAGAGAATAATAAAGTAATGGGCGCGTTGAGCTGGGCGATTTATTGGTATCTTATAGTGGTGGCAAACTAGCAAACAACTCTTTATCCTTTAGTTTATTTATATATATTAGACTTGGTTTTGTTCTTATTCTCAGTCTCTCTCTCTTTTCTTTCTTTCTTCAATCTCAAAACACACAAATGAAAGGAGGAGAAGTTTATGGGTAGTAAAGTCATTGTCTTACAAACAAGTGATGGGGAAGTAAAGAGGCGGCAAGTAGCCGCATTTGACGGAAAACGTTTCGAAACCCCTCTTATCTCACTGTTTTCCCCTCCCTCGGCCTTTCATAATTAACCCTTACCAAACGTTTCCCTCAAGAGCCAATAATAAGAACCCCTCGTGGTGATTTGCGGATAAAAGTGGGGCTACTTATTTTCTCTGGCCCAAAGGAAGAAAAATACACGAGAAATAATCCTTTTGCCAATAAAATGAACACTCATTTGCATCTCTCGACCAAAATAATAATAATAATAATACTAGTTCCCAAAGGAATATTTCGACGCATTTACGACTTCATAACGGAACCAAAACCCTAAAAGAAATTTTAAGAAACATTATTGGAAAAATGTTAGTATCATATTTCTGCTATGGTTATCATGTATTTTTTTATGACAATTTTATGGAGACAATCAACTCTTTAATTATTTGCCAGTGCTACGGCGGTATCTCCTTTGGTGTTTATACATGGAGTCATGAATTTAATCCCAGGACTGGTAGGAAAATTAGATAGTTTCTAGAGAAGGGTAACTTGAGCGATGCCCAACGAACACACACACTATTGTAAAGTTAAGGTTTTTTTTAGAAAAAGAACAAAAGTACAGAACGACTTTCAAACGTAATTAACTACAGTTGTTAGCACATCGGTAAACAATACCATACTGAATCTAACGCATACACATGTATACTTGTCGACAAAGAACAATAGGAAATCACTTTGCAAGGCATCAATTGTAAGTCTAGTTGAGAGAGTCAAAGCGATGTAGCATAATCTCAATACTATTATTCTTCCACATGTAATTATTACCTTTTGTTCTTCTTGAATATGTAAAAAGATTCATGAGATGCATGAGCTTACCCATTCAAAGTTTCATTCCCCTCAAACGACTTGCAACTGCCAAGAGGGACAAAAAAAAAAAAAAAAGGGAAGAAAAAAGCCTATAACAAAAGTGTGGTGAAGAATTCCTAACTTCAATTAATTAAGACAACAGAGTGAGTTCAACAAAACAGATAACATAAGAGCACTAATTAAATACCTCTTGAGTTGGCCGCTAAGAATACTAGCCACTGCAAAGACTTCTGTCCAGAATCTGGATGGCATTGGTTCCGGATTTCTTAAAGACAATGGTTGAATGACATGATAATGCAAATCATTGTGTTTATATAGCAGAAGTAATTAGAAACCAGCCTAGAATGATTGCCCTAATTTTGAGGGAGGCTTGTCATTCCGAATATTTGAATTTCCATTATTAAGTTTGTTTACACCTCAATTTCATGCCGTCTACCTAATTGCAAGGATCCAGATTTATGTTCCGGGAATAACAACACATACAACAAATAATTTGGTCCGATCCCTTAATTATAAAGAGATTTTTGTTCCCATGAACAACAACACAAACACGCACAATTAGAGTAAAACATCAATATAGAAAGAAAAAGAATAGGGAAAACATATATTCGGATATGTATGATCTTCTTAATCTTTGATTATTTCCAGTTGATTTTCTTTTTGATTATTTCCAGTTGATTTTTTTTTTGATTATTTCCAAAGCTCCCCAGAAATAGTAAGTTCCATATTTATTGATGGTAAGAAAGTTAGTATTGGTATTAAGAAAAGATTTAAGTAATAATAAATGTTGCCAAGAGATTTCGGTTTATCTTTAAAGCTCGTAATCATGTACATGCACTTCCTATAGTCATGCTCCTACCCGGTTTTAATTAAATATCATGCTGATCTAAACATCTAATTACATCCAACGGTACATATCGAAAAACAAAAAGGATAAGCACAAAAAATTAAGGAAATCAATTGAGTAAGCATTTTTTGTCGCTTAATTCCTTTCCTATTCTCCTCGCAAATTGAGTTTTTTTTTTTTTAATATATAGCAAACGATGAGAACTTCTATTTACTTAAGGCCTACGGCCAAAATAATAAACATCAGTTCGTGCTACATCAGAAAGGGTAAGATCCGAAATAAAACTAAAAACTCAAATATCTTAGGTGGCCGATGGCTCTCTGAGGGGTGCACTCAGTACATATCAATATAAGGTATAAAAATAACCGAGGGGTACACCCACCCTCCCATGGCGGCGCCTCTCTGAGGCTCTCAGTACTAAACTAACCAAGGGGCGCATCCATCTAATCCCCAAGGCACCGTCTCTAAAACTCTTTGTTTTTATCTATCACAAATCCCGAGGGGTACCCACTCTCCCACTCGGTGCCACCGGTCAACAGCCCCACAGTAGAACGTTTGTTATTCAGGTACATTATGATACTAATTATGAAGTTTGTTTAAGTGCTCCTCAGAGTTACATACAGGTTGTGTACCTTTATAAAGTTTTCTTTAAACAGAGCCTAAGGCTCACAATATACATGATATAGCTAGACAACACATATCACAAGCATGGAAATAACAACTCATAGTAAAAAGACCGAATATGTTCCAGCTTAAAGGGAAAAGCTAAATGGCAGACAACATCCACTGCCTGATAACCTACTCTAGGAATAAAAGAAACAGCAGCAGACTGAAAAGACCGAATTAAAAGTAAACAGTCGCCAAAAACTTGACCAATGGGAGTGAAAGGTGCAGCCTGCGCATTAAGGGCATGAGCTACCAACTGATAGTCTGTCTCCAGTATGATCTATTGAACATCCATTTCCTTAGCTAAACCTTGGCTTCCCCTATCAAAGCATCTAATTTAGCATGCAGGAATTGAGTTGCCATAGGGCAAATTGAATATTAATTAGTAGAAACATCCATCAGTATATCCGACACACAATACCATAGTTATCAAGACTAGGGAATGGTTTATTAAACCGACTCGATTCGAATCGGAATTCAATTTAATTAAACTAAAATAATAATTATTTAGTAAATAATAATTCATAGTCCATACATATTAGTATTTATCTACAAGTACAAAATAAAAATAAAGTCTACAAGTAAGAAGTTCAACATTAAATAATATGATCGGTATGTAGGAATAGGGGGAAAAAATAAATGTTAGTGCTCTTATGATTAGACTTGGCAATATGGGTGTGAAACCACAACCCGGCACAAAATCAGCAGGTATCTATCAGAGGTTTTCGGCACGTTTAATGAAATGGGTCGACCCGACCTGACATGACACAAGAAAAAACAGTTCAGATCATGGGAACCCGTTTAATTGAGATTGACTGGTTTTTTTTACTTCTACATTTCCCCATTTAAATGAGAAGGATAGATGTGGAAAAGAAAAAGAAAGCAAAACCCCTATCAAAGCAATGAGTTTTAGCTGCGACACCCCAAAATTCTCTCTGACTTTGAAACATAGCTCTCTTTCCCCCCTTAAACACTACACAACACAGTTTACTGTCGATCACCTCGTTGAAGCTTGTGTGACCAGTGGCGGGCACAATGGGGAGCAGGTGCGGGACATGCGACCCCCCCTCCCCCCCACAATTTCTGAAATGAGCTATTTTGAATATTTATTTTAGCAATAGTTAGTTACAAATCCTATTCACCTAGTTTAATTTTACTTTTTTGGCCCCCCCTAAGAATACTTTTCTGAGCCCGCCACTGTGTGTGACCGACACTGCTGGTGCAGCAAAGCGACGTGGCGTGACGTGGAAACCCCAAATCGCCTAAATTATCAAACAAACCTGATGATGTATTCTTATTTACTGTCATATAATTATCTAATAAAAAGTAAATATTGAACCCGAAGATGTATTATTTTTTTACTATTAACTTTCATAAATAGGTAATATGTAAATAGTTTGTGTATTTTTCAAGTGGGTACAGTTTGTGTAACTGTAAAGTAAGCAGGTTAAACATATCGACCCGAGTCTAAGCCACTTTTATGCGGGTTCCTGTTGACACAATCCGATTATTAATCGTGCGTGTTCATGTTGAGGGTTAGATACCTTTTTACCTGTCTGACTAACACGAAACCAACCTTCGAACATGAATTTTCAGGTCTACTTTTGATGTAAAAGAGATCCAATTAGTTCATGATGTTTTGTCAGTTCAGCAGGGTCCTATTCAACTACTTTTTTTAGGTTGATTACATATCTAATAAAACTATGCAGAAAATTCAAATTGAGCAACAGTCATAGTGCGACTGGTCAAACTAGCTGAGTCGATCTCGTTCTGATAATTGTGCCCCATGCTATCATACAACAATTTACAACTTCAAGGGCCTCCTCCATCTTAGCAGTCAACTACACCATCTCTCTCTCTCTTTTCTACTGAATGTTGTTAAACAAGTACATACAAATTAATTGATTTCAATGCTATGGTGTTTTTGGTGAGGCTGGTGTTACTACTAGTAGTTTATTATAAGAAGACTATGCTAAACAAATTGGTAAAGTTGTTTAGTAGGAACTAGGGTTTGATCATGTCGAGGTACTTCAGGTAGGGATGATTTATACTTTCTTTTGTTTTCTTGAGAAGCAGCAGAAGACTTCAGTTTTTTGCTAATGACAGGAAACCAAGATTAATGAAACTAAAATATGTTCTTCTTTGCATTTGTGGTCGGTGGCGGCTTGGAGAGGAGATGAGAGTGTGAGAGAAGATGGAGAAGAAAGAGAGATGGAAAAGGAGATCGCGTTATTCCTTTTTTTTAACAGTAATATTTTTTTATATAAAATATAATGGCATTTTGTGAGTATCCGACCCAAAATCACTTGGGCCTATTCACCTAATCCTTTCACCTTCTTCCTCAGGCTAATCCCATAACATTGGAGTCGCCACCCAAGTTTTATCTAGGACAAAACTTGGGAAAAAACCTTAGTGTGACTCGTTTAGGCTACATGGTCTTGGCGAACCAAAGTTATGGGATCGGGGGTTCGTCACAGATGGGAAGGTGTTAGGCACCCATCCATGTTGGGTCGAGACTAAGTGCAATTGTAAAATGCAAGTGTGCCTGGTGCGAGTGTGCATGTGTGTAAAACCGAGACTACCTACGTACCCGAGTGATCGGGCCAAAGCCACGTAGTTCTAAACATGGCACAAATCGGCCACTTACATCATCAAAAGCATCAGCATATAATCAACAAAGATCAATCAAAAGAAGGTTTAGTATTACCTCTTGTAGCCCTCCTCTAGCTCCTTGCAATAGGTTGAGTTCTACACCCACCTTCTTGCCACTTCTAAGCTCTATGGTTGATCCTCTTCTTGAATTCTCCTTGCTGGACTACTACTAATGCCTCCCACGAAATTCCTCCAGAGTTTCTGCCTAAGGAATGTATTTCTAGGCTTGGAGAAGTAGAGTTTCTCCAAGCACTCAAGGCTTATATGTGTGTGTGTGAGAAAAGTTTGTGATCCCTTGAAATGTGTGTGAGGGGTCCTAATTACAGTGCACTGGGAAGCTTAGGGACGTGGACCTACTTAATGATGAAGATTATGCCCGAAAATCTGGTCCAAAACCGCTTAGGAACGAAATTAGAATCAAAATCGGAGATTTGGGTGAATCTGAGGAGACATGACTGCCGCTGTCGGCGGTCATCTACTGCTTGACCGCCAGTGCCGGCGGTCTTGAGTGGATGCCCGCTAGCGCCTGGCGGTCGTCGCGAGAGGACCGCCGGTTGCCCCGCGTGTCACCCGTTCTTTCCATTTTCGAACCCCCAATCCTTCAGCCCTGATTTGATCTTACCGCATAATTAACTCCTAATCAACCCATAATCACTCAATTACTTGATTATCATTCCCCCTAAATCATTCCATAACAGAATGATTACACCTTAATGCCTATTTCATACTAAATCATACAAAAACAACATTTCTACATAAATGATGATTTAGCTCTGATTTTCCACGAAAACCAGAGCTAAAATTAACCTGCAAAAAAATGTGTCAGTGGGCTGGGTAAATTCTGGAAAATCCATTTACTTGGACCCTTAAACCCATTCCTAACCCAAAAATAAATGACCTCAATATAATTGGGTTAAAAACAACTAAAAGAGCCCAAGCAATAAAATGAAATGTATTTCAATGTAAGTAAACCTTATTATATGTTTTACCCTAAGATTAAATCATCTCATTAATCCTAAAGTTTAGATGCACAAATGTTTATATTACCAAAATACATTAATTCTACTATATTAAATTCTTATCTCAAAATCAAATCATTTCATTAACCTCAAGTTAAGCATGTTTGGAATCTAATTTTAGTAAAATATTCGTGGGTCAAATTTGGGTGTTCAGAGATGCCCCTCGTTGATGAGTCCTTAGAAACTAAGGACAAAACAACCTAAGATAGGAACCATCAAATTTGAATGATAAATGTGTGGTGTGTGCCAAGTTTCAGAGCGTCCGATGCTCCTCTTCAGGAATCATCTCAACCTGAAGTTTTGAAGGACTGGCCCTCGGGTCCTGGGAATCATCTCATCCCAGTTTTTTGGGAATCATCTCATCCTGAAGCGATAGAATCATCTCATCTATCGGGTTGTTGACAAGGAATCGTCCTATCCTTGTCAACTAGGTTTTGATTTGGGAATCATCTCATCCTAGGTTTCGGGAATCATCTCATCCCGAGGTGATAGAATCATCTCATCTATCAGGTTGTTGACAAGGAATCGTCCCATCCTTGCCAACTAGGTTTCGATTTGGGAATCGTCTCATCCCAGGTCTCGGGAATCATCTCATCCCGAGGTGATAGAATCATTTCATCTATCGGGTTATTGACAAGGAATCGTCCCATCCTTATGAACTAGGTTTTGATTCGGGAATCATCTCATCCCATGTCATGGTCTTTGGGAATCATCTCATCCCAAATGGCTTCGCCACTGACTTCCGTCAGAAAGGCCGTCTCACGGCCTGGTTATCTAGTCTCTAGGCATCTCATGCCCTATCATCGTCTAAGATGTCGCTTCGTGACTGTGTTGTCTCTATCTCGGGCATCACATGCCCCTACATCTCTCATTGGGGAGGTTCCACTCCGTGGTTTGGGAATCATCTTATCCCGTCAATTGTCTGCTCAAAGTTTTAGTTCGGGAATCATCTCATCCCGGGGTTTGTTCTCTCTCATCTCTCAATTTTGCGTGTACCGGGTACACGGCTTTGGTTTGTATGTCTCAAGGTCGATTCATCTCAAAACTTGCAAGGATTGGGTATCACTCCCTGGTATAGAAAGGTCCACATACTATTGTCCGAAGAGGATATTAAGGCAATTTGGCATAAACCGAATAGTTCCATCTGGTATTCCTATTTCGGTCACCGGTCCTATGAAGGTTGCTGCTCTCAAAGCTGTCAAGGGGGTTAGGCTTTGCCTTTACGAGAACAAACGACAGTCATTTTGAGATTCATCCTCCTACGCCCTACTTAGAATGGTTGAGAAAAGATGTGGCCGAGTCTGAAGGGTCTTTGCACCTTGCTAGAGAGATGTTCCTGGAGGGGCCTGTACCGCCCAGGTTCGAACCTTCTGAACACTCCACTGAAAAGGCCAATGGTGGGGGTACCGAAGCAAGTCGTAACAGGCACGGGAAAAATTGAATCCTATTTTGAACAGCTATCCTTCTACATGCATAATGTATGTGAATAAATGAGTGAACAAACTCCCTTTATCTTTTGTTAATCTTTGGATATTGCTAATAAAAGTGGAACCGGACCCTAGTCGGGGCTTCCTACGTATTCATGACTCATTTCTCTTTTCTTTTTTTTTTCTTTTTTTTCTTTTTTTTTTCTTTTCAATGGCTCATGAAATCAGGTTCACGTAGTTCTTTTCTCATCTGGTGTTTGTTGGCCTTCAAAAACTTCTCTTCTGGTGATCGTGCATTGCAAGGCCTTCGCCAGGTTCTTTCTGATGGTTACGCCTATTGGATGTTTTCTAGAACCTTCAGTTGCATGGTTCCTTGGAATTTTGATGTTTTAAAGGATTATGCCTTGATCCTCTTTTACTTTTTGGAGTTTTTGAAATCCTTGTCAGCATTGTCATTCCCCTTATTAGTATTAGTCCTCAAATTAACCATTACAGATTTTTAAGGAGTTTGTTCGACTCACTATATCCACATATGTTATACGTGCATAAAGATACTTGCCAAGATATTCATCAATATAAGGAAAAAGAGTGCCTTTTATTTATTGAAAAGAAAATAACAAAACAACTTGTCCTCATCGACAACAAACCTAACCCCCCCCCCCCCCCCCCCCCCCCCCCCCCCCCCCCCCCCCCCCCCCCCCCCCCCCCCCCCCCCCCCCCCCCCCCCCCTTCTCCTTTCCTTTGAACCATGACCTAGGCACTCAACATAAACTACTGTAGGGGTCTTTGAGCAATCTCCATTTCTTCGAAAAGGGTCCTACAACCAAAGTCTTCGTCTTCTTCATTCTCAGCCTCTTCCTTTACTCCTACCTTTTCTTCCTCCTCCTGATAACAATCAAAGAACAACTCAAATCCTGGCTTCCTGATCTTCGTGATGGTGCATACCCATGGTTCTGGGAACCCACAGAAAGGAAAGTCTTCTTCCTCCTTCACAAAGTAACCATTCAACATCTTGAAATA
The DNA here is from genome assembly GCA_028386065.3 of Turnera subulata. Lineage (NCBI taxonomy): Eukaryota > Viridiplantae > Streptophyta > Magnoliopsida > Malpighiales > Passifloraceae > Turnera > Turnera subulata. The sequence continues at coordinate 139,910 of JAKUCV010004912.1, forward strand.
GGGAGACATGACAAAGTCCCATTCTTGCTTCTTCTTTCGAGCCAATGCCCTTGCTTGGTCCTTTTCCTTTTGTCTCTCGATTTCTATCACAGTTGAAGTATATCCCAAACCAAAGGGTGGTTTAGCGATATGAACCCGAGGAACTTTTAATATCCCTTGCTGTTTCTTTCCTAGCCCCATGATTGGCAAATACTTCATCTTTTTCATGATCCCTATGACTGCCACATTACCAAATGGGTCATAATAAGGTGGTTTGCAAACCAGCTTGTCTGTCATTATAGTGCCGATGGACTCAAAGACAAAGCCTGACAAAGATACTTCGTCTCCTTCAATTCCAAATACTGGCTTGATATTCTTCTCGGCTGTCTCCCCCTTGATGGTGACTATCCCTCCTTGATAGGGAAACCACAGCTTCTGATGCAATGTGGATGCTACTGCTCGGGCTTGGTGCAACCTAGGTCTCCCAAGAAGTAAGTAAAAGCTGGATGTGATGTCCAACACTTGGAATTCTATCACAAAAGGAGCAGGCCTGATGGTCATCTTTAATTTTATCATCCCTAAGACTTCCCTTCGAGCATTGTCATATGCCCTGACCATTGTTCGTGATGGCAAGAAATCTGTAGCCCCAAATCCCAACAAGCTTGTAGTTTTCAGGGGACACACATTCAAAGCTGATCCGTTGTCTATCAATACCAATGGGACTTGGTTGTCTTTGACTTGGATGGTGATGCACAATGCCTCAACATGAACTCCCCTGTCCGGGCGCAAATCCTTATCAGAGAAGGATATTTGATTATCGGTTTCTACAGAGGGCCAATGTCTCTGGTGCAGTATCGATAAGGACGGGGGCTTTGTTCAAGGTTTGAAGGACCTTCTCCCGATGTAGGAGTGAAGCCATCAGCAGACCCCAGATCGAGATGTTCGCTTGAGTCTTCTACAGTTGTTTAACTATCACATCTTCTTCAGGATCCGTTGCTTCTTGAGGTTCATCTAAACGGAGGGGAGCTCTCCTTGCTACCCTTCCAGATCTGGTGATAACATCAACTTCCTCATCCGAATCCACATACTCACTGAGGTCAAGCACTAAGCATTCATATTCAGGTATAGGTTCCATCTCTATCATATCAATCTCCTCGTGCAGGGGTAATCGATTCAGCTTGGTGTTTGGCCTCTTGGGTAGGATTATTTCATTTCGCTCTATCATGTCCTGGATTTCATGGCAGAGTCGAGGGCAATGATCGGTAATATGTCCAGCCATCTGATGGAATTCACAGAACTTGTTAGGGCCTCCCCTAAGGGGCGAATCGGGCCTTGGGTCCAAAGGTTGCAGCAAGCCTTTCTCCATACATTTCTTGAGCATCTTTCCAAGGACATGGGGAGGGAAGTAAAGTTCCTGGGCTTCGATCCGATCTGTAATGGCGCCTGGACGGCAACATGGTTCACCTCAGCAGACCTTTTTCCTTGGGACACATTAAAGTTTCTTCTAGACGCGAGAACATCCACCGAGGCCTTGATTTTCTTCCAATTGTATCCCGGCCCCGATAAGGGCCTTGAAGTTTGCATAGTAGTTTCTGACCATAAGATCATAGTAAGCTGGCTGGAGATTCTTGATCACCATTTGCACTTGATCCTCTTTAGTGGGCTTATTTACCATCAATGATGCTTTGCTGCGCCATCTCGAGATATAGGCAAAGAAGGTCTCCTGGGCCTCCTGCTTGGTTGTCTCAAGATCCCTCTTGGTTACATCTACTTTAGTATTGTAACTTGTGAACACCCAAATTTGACCCAAGAATATTTTTCTAAAATTGGATTCCAAACATGCTTAACTTAAGGTTAATAAAGTGATTTAATTTTGAGTCAAGGCATGATAAGAATTTAACTTAGTAAAATTAATGTATTTTGGTAAACTAAGCCTTTGTGCATCTAAACTTTAGGATTAATGGGACGATTTGATCTTAGGGTAAAACATATAATAAGGTTTATTTACATCAAGATACATTTCATTGCTTGGGCTTCTTTAGTTATTTTTAACTCAATTATATTGAGATGATTTATTTTTGGGTTAGGAATAGGTCTAAGGGTCCAAGTAGATGGATTTTCCAGAGTTTACCAAGCCCATCAACACATTTCTTATTGACGAGAGCTAATTATGGATGATTGAGAGATAATTTAGGGAGATAATTCAATGATTAGCAATAAAGAGGCATATATTCTAGGATTTTATTTCAGTCTTTATTATCGCTAATTGTAATAGTTGACCCTGCTTTTATTGTCATTTAATTTTAGGTAGCAGAATTCATGTATATAATGTAAAGCAATAGCATCAATTAAAACATGGGAAAAAGAGTGTAATTCTATTCACTCAAACTGACATGGTAGCGGAGCAGGTTCATTGAACCTTGGGTGAGTGATTTACAAACTATTGAAAAAAAGGAGAGTTAGGGGAAAGGTAAATAGGAGTGATTGTGAGAATGGGAGAGACAGCTGGAGCAGAAAGCTCTTTACTTGCAGATCTTTCTGCAAAACTTTCTCAGGTCATGAGCCATACACAAGCATCAGCAAGTCATGAAACACGTGCTGCACCTATTGGTACCAAACTAGATGGTACCAACTATGGACTTTGGTCCCAGATTGTTGAGATGTACATCTCGGGCAAAGACAAGCTGGGATATATAAATGGAGATCTTCCACAGCCGGAAGAGACAGATCCTGCTGTTAGAAAATGGAGGATAGAGAATTCGGTGGTAAAAGGCTGGCTAATCAACTCTATGGATCCAAATCTGATTGGCAACTACATTCAGTTTCCAACTGCAAAGGTAGTCTGGGATGCTGTTGCTACAACTTACTTTGACGGAGGAGACACCTTGCAAGTATATAACCTCAAAAGGAAGATGACCAGGCAGAAACAAGGAGGTGGATCGATTGAGACATACTACAACAATCTTCAAGGCTTATGGAGAGAGATCGATTTCCACAGACCCAATCCAATGAAGTGTGAGTTTGACATAGAGAAGTATAACTCTATATTACAGGAAGATAGAGTTTATACCTTTCTAGATGGGTTGGATGATCGGTTAGACAAGGTCGGAGGAGATGTACTGCAGCTCAAACCATTTCCTACAGTTGAGCAAGCATATGCTATTGTGCGCCAAGAGGATCTGAGACAATCGGTGATGTTAACAAAAACTGATGCTATTCATGGTGTGGCAATGGTCTCCAAGGGAGGGCATAAACCTTTCTTCCATGCAGCTCCAAATTGGAAATCAAATATCCCAGCAAAGCTGAAACAACAACCTCAAGAGGGGGATGCACCCATTGTAAAGACACAAAGCACACAAGGGATCTTAAACTACACGGATATCCAGATTGGTGGTTTGAGCTCAAAAAGAAGAAGAAACAAGAGCCAGGGCGGGCAGCAATGGAAATATTGGAGAATCTTTTGCTGTCAATAATGAGCCGAAACTGTCACTCATACCACAACAGCAAGAAACTTCACCAGCAATAGCAAACAATTTAATGTCTTATACTAGTCCAGGTAACCATGATTGGATTATTGATTCTGGTGCTACTGACCATATGACCTTTGATCCACAAGATGTTGGAGAAATCTGCAAACCAAGACGAACATGTATTGCCAATGCCAATGGTGTTACATACCCTGTTACAGCGGCTGGAAATGTAGCACTTTCGTCAACTGTTTTTTTGTCGAATACTCTATTAGTTCCATCCCTCTCCAACAAATTGTTATCTGTGGGACAAGTTATTGAAGAATTGAATTATTACGTACTGATATATCCCAAGTTTTGTCTGTTTCAGGATATTCTCACGAAGGAGATCATTGGTCGTGGTACTAAACGTGGGGGGTTGTACTACATGGATGACTTCAGCACCGGTAGGACAAATGTTGCTTATGGGACTAATGACAAAGAAAGGCAGATTTGGCTGTGGCATTATCGGTTGGGACATCCATCATTCTCTTATTTAAGGCATTTATTTCCAAGTTTGTTTTCAAATTTAGTTGAGACAAATTTCAACTGTGAAACATGCATTCTTGCTAAGAGTTATCGTGTCCCTTATCCAATAAGTATGCATAAATGTGACCAGCCATTTATGATAATTCATTCAGATGTTTGGGGACCAGCCCCTATTGCTATCTCTTCAGGTTTTAGATGGTTTATGACTTTTGTTAATGGCTGCACACGGACGACATGGTTGTATTTGATGAAAAACAAGAATGAAGTGTTTGAAATATTTAAGTCCTTTCTTGCCATGATAAAGACTCAATTTTCAGCCAATATCCAAAGACTACAATCAAATAATGGTGGAGAATATAGTAGTAGAGAGATGAAGGAATTTTTTGACAAAAATGGTATGTATCATGAAACTAGCTGCTCACACACACCACAACAAAATGGTGTTGCTGAGCGAAAAAATAGACACATCCTTGAAACAACTAGAGCTCTCTTGACAGGTGCAAATACACCAAAATGGTTCTGGACAGATGCTGTAGTTACAACAGTTTATTTGATCAATAGGATGCCATCACGAACCTTGCAATATAAAACACCATTACAAGCTCTTGCTCATTTTTTCCCCTTCCTTCAATTCTATTGCTTCAGCCAAAAGTCTTTGGTTGTGTTGCTTATGTTCATCTCCACAAAAGCCAACGAACCAAACTAGATCCTTGTGCAATTCATTGTCTATTTTTAGGATATGCAAGCCATAAAAAAGGGTATCGGTGTTATGACCCTAAACAGAGAAAGCTCTATGTCACCATGGATGTTACTTTTCTGGAATCAAAAATATACTTTCCGAAAGATGGCATTAATTCTTCTCTTCAGGGGGAGCTACTTTGTGAATAGCAGAATAATAATAGTTGGGAAAGATGGCCAGGTTTTGAAGGGACAGATTTGAGAGCAAATGAAGTGAATATGGTTGGGCTTGGGCTAACAAATGGTTTTGAAGGGACAGATTTGGGAGCAAATGAAGTGAATATGGATGGGCTGACAAATGAAGCTCAACCACCATCAATTTCATTGGCTCAAGAAGAACTATCTCCATTTGAACAAGAAGGACAACAGCAAGAGCAAGAAGAGCAGTAGCAAGAACAAAGACCCCCTACTCCACTTTTAGTACCAAGCAATGACCAATCTCTTGAGAATAATCCTAAGGTACAATCTCTAAGCTCTTCTCCTTCCACTACTTCAAGTGATTTTGTTGTCCAAAGATTTCAGGCACAATCGAGGAAAACCACCAAATCGATATATTGATGAATTTGGAGGAAAGGAAACAAGTTATCCTATTGCCAACTATATTTTTACACGGAGGCTATCAGAACCTTTCAAAGCTTTTGTACACAAAGTATCCTTTGAAAGTATTCCAAACTCAATACAAGAAGCCTTGAAAGAAGAAAAGTGGATTCAAGCCATAAATGAAGAAATGAGAGCATTAGAGAATATGAGTACATGGAAGTTACTGCAATTACCACATGGGAAAAAGGCTGTAGGGTGCAAATGGGTGTTTTCCATAAAGTACAAGGCTGATGGGTCATTCGACCGATACAAGGCGAGGCTTGTGGCAAAGGGATATACTCAATCCTATGGCATAGACTACAAGGAAACTTTCTCCCCAGTTGCAAAATTGAACACGGTGAGAGTACTGGTGTCACTTGCAGCAAATATGGATTGGCCACTACTCCAATTTGATGTAAAGAATGCCTTCCTGCATGGAGATCTTGATGAAGAAGTGTACATGGATATTCCACCAGGATTTACTGCCTCCCATACAGGAATGGTATGCAAACTACAAAGAGCATTATACGGCTTGAAACAATCACCAAAAGTGTGGTTTGGCCGTTTTAGTTTGGCTATGAAAAAGCATGGATTCAAACAAAGCAATGCTGATCATACATTGTTCCTAAAGCATAGGAAAGGTATGGTGACTGCCTTGATAATTTATGTTGATGACATGATAATTACAGGAAATGATGAATTGGAGATCCAAAACTTGCAAGAGTATTTGGCAGCTGAATTTAAGATGGAGAATCTTGGAGGACTCAAATATTTTCTTGGAATTGAAGTGGCACGCTCTAACCAAGGAATATTTCTGTCACAAAGGAAATATGTTCTTGACTTATTGGCTGAAACAAGGATGCTTGATTCAAGGCCAGCTGACACTCCAACTGTCCAAAATCATGGATTAGGAGAGTATCCAGACCAAACTCCAGCAAACAAAGAGAGGTATCAACGGCTTGTTGGAAAGCTAATTTACTTGTCTCATACAAGACCTGATACCGCATATGCTGTAAGTCTAGTGAGTCAATTCATGCATAATCCGAGTGAAGATCATATGAATGCAGTACTGCGTATCCTACGATACTTGAAATCTACCCCAAGAAAAGGACTCATATTTAGGAAATTTGGTCACTTGAATGTAGAGGGTTACACAGACGCAGATTGGGCTGGAAGTATTACTGATAGAAAATCAACATCCGAATATTTCACATTTGTTGGGGGAAATTTAGTCACTTGGAGAAGCAAGAAACAAAAGGTAGTGGCTTTATTAAGTGTAGAGGCAGATTTTCGAGGCATGGCAAAAGGACTTTGTGAGTTGCTTTGGCTGAAAGAGTTATTGGCAGAGATTGGACATTCACCTAATAAAGAGATGAACTTATTTTGTGACAATAAATCAGCAATAGCCATCGCTCAGAATCTAGTTCAGCATGACCGAACAAAACATGTTGAAGTGAACCACAACTTTATCAAGGAGAAACTTGAAGCGAAAGTAATATGTTTTCCATTTGTGAATTCAGAAGAACAATTGGCAGACATACTCACTAGAGCAGTTACAAGCAAGGTTTTTTGTGATTCTCTTGACAAGTTAGGCATTAGAGACATCCATGCACCAACTTGAGGGGGAGCATTGACGAGAGCAAATTAAGGATGATTGAGAGATAACTTAGGGAGATAATTCAGGGATTAGCAATAAAGAGGCATATATTCTAGGATTTTATTTCAGTCTTTATTATCAGTAATTGTAATAGTTGACCCTGCTTTTATTGTCATTTAATTCTAGGTAGCAAAATTCATGTATGTAATGTAAAGCAGTAGCATCAATGAAAACATGGAAAAAAGAGTGTAATTCTATTCACTCAAACTGTCATTTCTTGCAGGTTAATTCTAGCTCTGATTTTCGTGAAAAATCAAAGGTAAATTATCATTTATGTAGAAATATTGTTTTTGGCATGATTTAGTATGAAATAGGCATCAAGGTGTAATCAACCTGTTATGGAATGATTTAGGGGGAGTGATAATCAAGTAATTGAGTGATTTTGGGTTGATTAAGGGTTAATTTTGCGGTAAGATCAAATCAGGGCTGAATTAGGGGGATTGTGAGTTCGAAAATGGAAAGAACGGGTGACACGCGGGGCAACCGGCGGTCGTCGCGGTGCTGGCGGGCATCCACTCAAGGCCTCCGGCACTGGCGGTCAAGTAGTAGATGACCGCCAGCAGCGTCAGTCATGCCTTCCAAGGTTCGCCTAAATCTCCGATTTTGTTTCTAATTTCAATCCTACGCGGTTTTGGACCAGATTTTCGGGCATAATCTTCACCATTAAGCAGGTCCAAGCCCCTAGGCTTCGCAGAGCACTATAAAAAGGACCCCTCACACACATTTCAAGAGATCACACACTTTCCTCACATACATACCTATAAGCCTTGAGTGCTTGGAGAAACTCTACTTCTCCAAGCTTAGAAATACATTCCTTAGGCAGAGACTCTGGAAGGATTTCGTGGGAGGCATGAGCAGTAGTCCAGCAAGGAGGAGTCAGGAAGAGGATCAACCATAGAGCTTAGAAGTGGCAAGAAGTTGGGTGTAGAACTCAACCCATTGCAAGGAGCTAGAGGAGGGCTACAAGAGGTAACACTAAACCTTCTTTTGATTGATCTTTGTTGATTATATGCTGATGCTTTTGATCATGTAAATGGCTAATTTGTGCCATGTTTAGAACTACGTGGCTTTGACCCTGGTCACTCGGGCATGTAGGTAGTCTCGGTTTTATAACGGGATGTAAGCCAAATCTTCTTCTTCTCCCCTTCTCTTTATCTTCCACATGCGCATACTTGCACCTGGCACACTTGCATTTTACAATTGCACACAGTCTCAACCCAACACGGATGGGTGCCTAACACCTTCCCATCTGTGACGAACCCCCGATCCCATGTCTTTGGTTCGCCATGACCATGTAGCCTAAAGGAGTCATCTAAAGATTTTTTCCAAGTTTTTCCCTTAATAAAACTCGGGTGGCGACTCCAATGACATGGGATTGACCCGAAAAAGAAGGTGTAAGGAAATAGGTGAATAGGCTCAAGTGATTTTGGGTCGGGTATTCACAGTTGGCGACTCCTCTGGGAGGTAGTGGGTTCAAGAGACTTTGTACAATTGTTGAATCTTGTGTGCCTTTTACTTGTCATCATAAATGCCTTCATTCATGACAATTGATGTCAAGCCTTTACCGTAAGAGGGCAAGGGAATCCAAATCCGCTACATGCTTTCCTTAAGCGATAGTGGTTTGAGTGAACCCGTTTCTCGATGCTTAGCAATGATGGGGATTAATTGGCCTTGGACATCACGCGATATCCTTTATCACATGTGAGTAGGTCAGCCTATTCCCTAGCGGCAATCTTTTGGCCCCCAACCAACTGCATACCCTGAGCATCCCATACATTGTGAATCAATAAGTGGTACGTGCCTTGGTGTGAAATTTGCAATGTGGTATATGTGCGTTGCATCTTGTTATTTTGGGATTCGAATTTGTGCATACGCGGAGTCTTAAGGAAAGAGAAAGAAGAGTAGTCATCCATGGCAATTAAGGGAGGGAAACATTCCATATCTTCGAGCAGTGATCCGCCAAAGTTCAGAAGAGATTCATTTTGATAATTCGGGTAGAAGCTCAATTACCCTAAGAATTTAAAGAGTTAGGACTACATAACACATGTCATTTTGCATTGAGTTTTAAAAAAATGTAGTGTGCCGAGTCAGGAGTCAACCCATGTTCTACCTTTTTCATCTGAACCATTTGTTACCAACCCTCTTTTGAACCTACCTAAGCAACACACTGAGACCCACTTCTCTATCAGTATCAATTAGGAGAAACCATGAGCAATGAGCATGCCAACCAATTGAAGGGTGCTACTGACGTGAGAATGAACTTGGAGGGGAAGCCAACGGAGGATGATTTTCCAATTTATGAAGACCGGAGTCTCCAACAAGAGAAAGAAGTGGAATCAACATTCCGGACTTTGACGGGCCATTAGAGGAAGCGATCCTCCGTGGGGTCTTACTCGGCCAACCATTTGCCCAAGTAGCCATGAAGCAGTTCCGGGATGCCATGGGATAGTATGCACTTGTCGAAGATGTGATGAGGGGCGTCCAACTCCGGAATGCCGCACCCACTCGAGAAAGCATCAAGGCCAAAGAAAGTCTCTGGGAATGCATCCAGGAGTTGAGGGAAAGCAAGTGGGATGATTGGGGTGATGCCACAGGATCCGAGGAATATTCAAAGTCGCATGACGGCATGATGACCAATAAGGAAGAAGAAGACAGTCCAGGGGTGGGAGACGAGACAATGACGATTGAAGTCCAACATGATGACCTGAAGGAAACCGTCACTATGGTCCCACGAAGAAAGCTTGTGTACCCGGATAAGATCGAATGGGTGATGGAGGAGGATGATTAGAACAGCTAATGGGGAGGATAAGGAGTCTTAGGGGTTTTAAAATGTCGTGGCTGTTCTCTTTATGTTATCAAAAGGATTAATGTCACATTTCGTCCTTGTGTTACCTCCTCAAATTGAAATTCGTCCTTGTATTGAGTTTTGATTGGTTTTGATCCCTCAGTTTGTCAATTTTTTAAGGTTATAGTCCTTTTTACCGATTTTACCCCTATTTCAGTACTTTACTGTTCAAACCAGTTTACCCACCCGAAATTCGACCCAACTAACCGACCCAACCCGGAACCTTATTCAAAAATCTCCATTAAACAAATAACTCTACCTCCCAACATCAAAAATTTTAAAATCATAAAAAAATACAAATAATTTTTTAAAAAGTTTTAAAAAATTAAAAAATCATAAATAAAATTATTTTTTAAAAATTTTAAAAAATTAAAAAAATATAAATCTAATTATTTTAAAGTTTTAAAAATTTTAAAATTTAAACCTTTCTTCTCCACAAGTTTTTTTCCTTTCTCTTTTTATTTTTTAATTTAAAAATTCGCAAATTTAAATTTTTTTCTCTACTTTTATTCTTTTTTCTTTTTTCCCTCCTTTCTTCTCCACACAAGTCCTCTTATAGTAGTAGTCAGAAAGGCATAGTCAACTTAGAGTGGTAAGCTTTTTCTCTACTTGTCTAGAAAAAATTATATTTTCAAAAATTTTAAAACTAAAAGAAAATTTACTTTATAATTTTTTATTTTAAAAAATATTTTAAAAATATTTTAATACTTTTTTTAATGATTTCTAAAATTTTGATATTTGGAGGTAGAGTTATATATTTTTTGGAGATTTTTTAATGGGATTCCGGGTTAGGTCGGTTAGTTGGGTCGAATTTTGAGTTGGTAAACTGGTTTGAATAGTAAAGTCCTGAATTTAGGGGTAAAATCGGTAAAAAAGACTAAAACCTTAAAAAATTGACCAACTGAGGATCAAAACCAATCAAAACTCAACACAAGGACGAATTTCAATTTGAGAGGGCAACACAGGGACGAAATGTGACATTAATCCGTTATCAAAATAAAAGAGGATTGAAGCCTATCCATGTTAACTTCACCTCAAGGAGTCAATGTTGTTTGTCTTTTGTTAGTGTCTGTCGTTTAATGTAATGGATGTTCTTATCCCCACATTTTTGGAAATGATGTTTTAAATCTTATCAGAATTCATCAACTTAGTTTGGGAACCATAGAATGAACTACAAAGGCCTGATCCAGTACATCAAATTGGTTTCAAATCAAACACTTTGTCTTGAGTTAATAAGCCTGGCTTGTGAGGTCATCTCCCTAAAAAAAAAAAAAAACAAGAAAAAAAGAACATAGAGAACAAGAGAAAGAAAAAAAAAGAAAAAAAAAGAAGGGAAAAGGGGATGTGCACCCACAACCAATGTGCCATTTAAAACTTTTCGAGAAAAGCACTTCCATGTGATCTGAAAAATGATGAACATTACTTTCTATTGGTACATAGGTAACTCTATTAAAGAGTTCGGTCTAAATAAAGTTTGGTTCCTAGGCTAAGTTGATAAAAGATGATAAGGATTGGGTCTGGATTATACCTATTGAAGAGATCTCCTCCAATGCTCAAAGAGTAGTGTCCCCAGTTATGTTGAATAAGGACCAAAATCGAATCATCACCGGAAAAGTGTCACCACAGAATGAAGAGACCTGAAACTCGCCATTGCGTGAGTAAGTTTTGATCATCATCCTCGAAGAAAAAAAAACGTAAAAGAAAATGGAGAAAGAGAGGGGATTAGTCCGCTAGACTGAAAACCCGAAAGGGCGATCTAGGCAAAAGTTTGGACATGCCTGCTAGGTTGAAAACCCGAAAGGCCGGCCTAGGCAAAAGTTAAGGCCAAAAGGTGTTTGGGGATACTTGGGGCATGCTCACGTTCATGGAAATCTTTGCTTTAAATAATTCTCTGTGATAAACCCAACAAAGAGGAGTAGGTGTCTTGTGTGACCTTGTGTAATTCTTTCGAACCTAATACCTGACTTGTCCTAGTACCCATGGCACATGATTCGGCAGTCTTTTAAATTGCATACATAGTTGCATTTCGAGAATATGAGAAATAAACATGCATTCACAAAGAGTAATCCCATCCAGATACTTGAGTCTAGAATTTAAGACACGTGCGCATGCATACAAAAAAAAGGATAGTCCATCAAAGTACAGGCATCTAGATGATAGGGCATACATGCATCGATCAAGACCATTTTTTCTTACTCCGGGTTTCGCGAACCGGCCTAGTATGCTCTTGTATGGTATCCTCGGAATCATGTGAGGAAGGATCAGTAGGATGAGGAATCGACCGAGGGGCAAAAGATGGTACCGAAGGCCTAGGAGGACGGGGATTTCTGGACGACGGCAGAGGGCGAGCACATTCCCCCTCTCTCACACAGGAAGTCAATTCCCGTACCCGGATGACCTGAGCCATCAGGGTTGCCTTGGCCCGTCCGAGCAGTGTCCAAAGTCGAGAGACCTCAGTGGTCAGAACCTATCCATACAAAGAAAATCAGTCAAGCTACAACAGATGGGAAGAAAAGAGGTACTCGGGAAGCAATGATCAAGATGATACCGTAGTAATGTCAGCCGGAAACGGGGGAAAATCGGGAGGAAGGTCTTCGGAAAAGGGTACCCGACAACGCCTATACGAGTCATTAAAGGTCTCATAGTCGGCCTCGCATGCTGGGAGAAAAGAACCAGATAAAGAAGAAGATGCCCCGACACTCCTCCTCCTCCGGAAGGCAGAACTCTGACGAGAAGGACCAGTACTGGCCACCGACCCACCTGCCTCTGGGGTAGTCAAGGGAGGCATCAGAAATTCACTGACAAAGGATGAATAGTCGCCTGGTAAGGCCAAGTCATCGACATGCCAATCCAAACGATCAACTTCAGGGGCCTCACCCCTCTCATTGATGTCCCGCATGGAGATCGGAGGGTCACGTGGTATGCATGGGAGCTCAATGGTCTGCGCACATACACGATCCCCGAGGTACCACACGCTCATGTCAGGGTACCCTATCAAGCATCGACAGTGATCCATCACTAAAGTCAGGGAGTCAATCCTCTCCAATATGTCTTGGTAAGCCGCAAAAGGAGAAAACTGGATTTGCCAATAAGTGTTCGGTAAGACAATACTACAAAAAGGGTTTTTCGGGAAACAAGAAATAAAGGAGAAAAGATACCTTGCCTGATATGGCAACCTTGTCTATGTAGTGACGGGCCCGTACTCGGTCGTGGGCATTACTCCTAGTCCCACGGCTCGGGGAGCCCCAACGGAGAGAAACTGGCCATGACTTCTCATCAGTTGGCAGCTTCGGAGTAGACAGTCCAAGACACTCTTGACCCCACACCTACCAAGGTTACCCAAGTAAATAAGGAGATGAAGAGGCAAACACGTATGATAAAAGAGACAAAGGTAAAAAGACATACTTCCCAAATCCAGGCTGAACCGTAGAAGTGCTTGGCAGCAACCCGGGAAAAGTTGCACATCTCTCGGTTGGCGTTTGCGAAACCCGCCGAGGCCCAATCGATCCGCGGTCGTCCAAGTGTACAATTGACGCCACTAAATTGCATCGAACCCGATCACTACCGGAAGCAAAGAGGGATTTACTCATGCTCACCAATATCAAGCCTCGGGCGATCTGCTCCGCTGTCCTAGAATACTGAGGACCCAGCAAGGCATTTTGTAGCCACGTACAAGACACCTTACATGTGCGAACCCAGTCAGGGACAAGCCCCATTAGCTCCTGAAAACGATCAATGCCTAACTGCTTATTGAAGACGACTGGATTGCCTTGGAACAATAACCCAGTAATGTGGGTAAAATCTGAAGGAGTCATGGTCATCTCACCACAAGCAAAGTGGAAGATATTAGTGGTATCCTACCACCTCTCACCCAGGACTGATACAGCCTGTAGGTCAACTCTGTCTCCTCAAAAAGTGTGAAAGATGTCCCATAATCCAACCCTCTCAATAATTTCCGGAACAGGCCTGTCCTTCCTCACATGCTTAAGGCGGGCATTAGCCCTGACATGATTTCGCTGCCTATCCTTCAAGTCCTGTGTAGATGTGCCAAAAGAAGTCAATGCTAAACGCCAACCCTGGTTCACCAAGATCAAACCAAGACCACACACATCAAGACATGCAGCATAAGGATAGGATTACACGCTTACATCATGCATACCAACATCATAGCACAGTTTTATTTGCGGGTCAAAATACAATAAAATCATAAAAATCCGCCTCTGCAAAGTTCGAAATTGGCCAAAATTGGGACAAGCCCATTAATACCCAGTCACCCAACATCAATTCCACGCATTCGCAATATCAAAACAACATAAGAATCACTCACAATCCCCAAAATTCGCCAAGAACCCTAAACTCCCAATTTGGGCAAAATTTCAATTCGTGATTTCTTGTGTTTAATCCATGAAATAAGTGTAGGGGCAAGCATCATAGACGTCCTAGGGACATTCTCAAGCATTCAAACACACCATGCATTGCATAAATTTGAATTCTAAAGGTATGAGGGAATAAACTCAAAAAATTAATCAAAACTTACATTCAAGAAGGTTTTGGGTTTAGAAATCACTTACCTGAACTTTGTGGAGTTTGGAGGAGATGTGTCTACTAGGAGATTTCAACAATAGGCGTGGATTCTCCTCTAGGTCAGATTTGGGACGATATTTCCTCATCGCCTCTTCTCGTGATTTGGATGGATTTGATGATGATGATGCCATGGATGAGGACTGAGAGGAATGGAGAGATGATTTAGAGTGTTTTGAGAATAAGGGAGGGAGAGAAAATTGAGAGGATTCGGGATTTAGAGTGTATGAATGATGAGTGAGGGAAGAGAGAGAAGAAAAGAGGGGCTTTTAAGCTCAAAATAGGGCCGGCGGACATCACGAGAAGACCGCCAAGCCCTGGCGGTCATCCCCACATGACCGCCGGCCGCTGGCGGGCCTCCTCACATGACCGCCACCCCTGTTTTGTGGTCCCATTTCGATTTTTACGGGCCCCGCGCCCCTGAATGGCTTTTCCTCTGAAATAAAACCCTGTATGCATATTTTTGAGTCCTAAATAATGAGATACAATGTTTGAATTAATCGTGTTTCATTGTTTCGATTCTCTGAAAATCCGGAATTAAGAGCACGGTTCCCATTTGCTTTGAAAAGCTTATACTGAGGGCTTACCTCTAAAACCATAGCGGGATGTCCTGCTTCTGATTTGTATGTCTCAAGGGGCACAACATTAGATCTAGTAAATTAGGACACGAGATCCAGACAACCCGACCATGAAGAAACATTCTTCTTAAACTTGAGAGAAATAGGAGAGAACCCAAAGCCAGGTCCCAGCACCCGCAAATCGTGAGAGAGAAGCCACCTAGGAGAGGTCACCCAGTCGAGTAGACACCCAGTCAGAAAAAACCGGAGTCCGGTAGAACCACATAAGAGAAAATTCGGAAGGGAGTCCAGACATGAGTGATCTAGACGTAAAGAAAACCAGTAAGCCAAAGGACCAACCCTTGCAAACCCGAGATGAGTCGACCTTGAGATATACAGACANCCCCCCCAAATGAGAGATGTAGGGGCATGTAAGGCCCGAGACGTAGACAACACAGTCGCGAAGCAACATCTTAGACGATGATAGGGGCATGAGATGCCTAGACACTAGATAACCAGACTGTGAGACGACATTTTTTACGAAAGTCAGTGGCGAAGCCACTTGGGATGAGATGATTCCCAAATCAAAACCTAGTTGGCAGGGATGGGACTATTACTTGTCAACAATCTGATAGACGAGATGATTCTATCACCTCGGGATGAGATGACTCTCGAGACCTGGGATGAGATGATTCCCAAAATCTAAACCTAGTTGATAAGGATGGGACTATTCCATGTCAACAACCCGACAGATGAGATTATTCTATCGCCTCGGGATGAGATGATTCCCCGAGATCTGGGATGAGAAGATTCCCAGATCAAAACCTAGTTGACAATGATGGGACTATTCCTTGTCAACAACCCAATAGATGAGATGATTCTATCGCCTCAGGATGAGATGATTCTCGAGACCTGGGATGAGATAATTCCCAGATCAAAACTTGGCACACACCACATTTTTATCATTCAAATTTGGTTGTTCCTGTCTTACGTTGTTTCGTCGTTAGTTCTAAAGGTCTCATCAACGAGGGGCATCTGTGAACACCCAAATTTGACCCACGAATATTTTACTAAAATTGGATTCCAACATGCTTAACTTAAGGTTAATAAGGTGATTTAATTTTGAGTTAATGTATGATAAGAATTTAACTTAGTAAAATTAATGTATTTTGGTAAACTAAGCCTTTGTGCATCTAAACCTTAGGATTAATGGGATGATTTATTCTTAGGATAAAACATATAATAAGGTTTATTTACATCAAGATACATTTCATTGCTTGGGCTCCTTTAGTTGTTTTTAACCCAATTATATTGAGATGATTTATTTTTTGGTCTAAGGGTCCAAGTAGATGGATTTTCTAGAGTTTACCCAGCCCTTTAACATATTTCTTGCAGGTTAATTCTAGCTCTGATTTTCTATCAGAGCTAAATCATCATTTATGTAGAAATGTTATTTTTGGCAAGTTTTAGTATGAAATAGGCATCAAGGTGTAATCAATCTATTATGGAATGATTTAGGGGGAGTGATAATGAAGTAATTGAATGATTCTGGGTTGATTAGGGGTTAATTATGCGGTAAGATCAAATTAGGGCTGAATTAGGGGGATTGGGAGTTCGAAAATGTAAAGAACGGGTGACACGCGGGGCAACCGGCGGTCATCTCACGACGACTGCCAGGTGCTAGCGGGCATCCACTCAAGACAGCCGGCACTGGCGGTCAAGCAGTAGATGACCGCCGGCAGCAGCGGTAATGTCTTCCCAGGTTCGCCTAAATCTCCGATCTTGTTTCTAATTTCAATCCTACGCGGTTTTGGACCAGATTTTCGGGCATAATCTTCGCCATTAAGCAGGTCCACGCCCCTATGCTTCCCAGAGCACTGTTAAAAGGACCCCTCACACACATTTCAAGAGATCACACACTTTTCTCACATACACACCTGTAAGCCTTGAGTGCTTGGAGAAACTCTACTTCTCTTAGCTTAGAAATACATTCCTTAGGCAGAGACTTTGGAAGGATTTCGTGGGAGGCATTAGCAGTAGTCCAGCAAGGAGGAGTCAAGAAAAGGATCAACCATAAAGCTTAGAAATGGCAAGAAGGTGGATGTAGAACTCAACCCATTGCAAGGAGCTAGAGGAGGGCTACAAGAGGTAACACTAAACCTTCTTTTGATTGATATTTGTTGATTATATACTGATACTTTTGATGATGTAAGTGGCTGATTTGTGCCATGTTTA
The DNA here is from genome assembly GCA_028386065.3 of Turnera subulata. Classification (NCBI taxonomy): domain Eukaryota; kingdom Viridiplantae; phylum Streptophyta; class Magnoliopsida; order Malpighiales; family Passifloraceae; genus Turnera; species Turnera subulata. The sequence continues at coordinate 157,076 of JAKUCV010004912.1, forward strand.
GAACTACGTGGCTTTGACCCCGGTCACTCGGGTACGTAGGTAGTCTCGGTTTTACAACGGGATGCAAGCCAAATCTTCTTCTTCTCCCCTTCTCTTTATCTTCCACACGCGCACACTTGCACCAGGCAGACTTGCATTTTACAATGGCACGCAGTCTCGACCCAACACAGATGGGTGCCTAACACCTTCCCTTCTGTGACGAACCCCAAATCCAATGTCTTTTGTTCGCCATGACCATGTAGCCTAAAGGAGTCATCTAAAGGTTTTTCCCAAGTTTTGGCCTTAATAAAACTCGGGTAGCGACTCCAATGACATGGGATTGACCCGAAAAAGAAGGTGTAAGGAAATAGGTGAATAAGCCCAAATGATTTTGGGTCGGGTATTCACATAACTGTACTGGTCTATGAACAGCTTGTAGATGTCATCCCACTTGCTCACCTTGCTCTCATCCAAGGTCATGAACCATTACAATGCCGCTCCCGACAAAGTCCTTTGGAACAGTTGAACCATCAGTTCTGGCCGTATTCCCATAGGCTGCAACATCCTTACATAGATCTTTAGATGGATTCTAGGGCATCCCGTTCCGTTGAAATTCTCAATATCGGGCATCCTGAACTTTTCAGGTAGCAGGGCACCGGGGAACAGGGACAAGCGGTCCAAGTTCCAGTCTTCATCTTTACTCTTCATGGCCTTCAATAACTCTTCCACCCTCTTAAGCCTTTCCTCATCTCCCTTGGATTCTTATGTCGATGAGTCTTCATCTTGGATGACCACCACGTTGCTCTCACCGCTTGACTTTGAAACTTGTCCCCCATCACTCCCAGAGGACATCATCTTCCCCTTCTGTAATGCCAGCAGTGCATCCCTAACCATTAGGTCTTTCAACAGGCCTATGGACTCCTTAGCCACCTTAGCACAGTTGTCCTCACTCATCTTGCCCTAGCATTTGAAGCATGGAAATCAGAGGCTCGGTATCCCCTGTGCTCTAGGAAGCATAGGGGCATGGACCTGCTTAATGGTGAAGATTATGCCCGAAAATCCGGTCCAAAACCGCGTAGGATCGAAAATAAAAACAAAATTGGAGATTTGGGCAAATCTAGGGGGACATGACCACTGCTGCCGGCGGTCATCTACTGCTTGACCGCCAGTGCCGGCGGTCTTGAGTGGATGCCCGCCAGCGCCTAGCTGTCGTCGCGAGATGACCGCCGGTTGCCCCGCGTGTCACCCGTTCTTTCCATTTTCGAACCCCCAATCCCCTTAATTCAGCCCTGATTTGATCTTACCGCATAATTAACCCCTAATCAACCCAGAATAACTCAATTATTTGATTATCACTCCCCCTAAATCATTCCATAATAGTTTGATTACACCTTAATGCCTATTTCATACTAAATCATACCAAAAACAACATTTCTACACAAATGATGATTTACTTGGACCCTTAAACCCATTCCTAACCCAAAATTAACCTGCAAGAAATGTGTCAATGTGCTGGGTAAACTTTGGAAAATCCATTTACTTGGACCCTTAAACCCATTCCTAACCCAAAAATAAATGACCTCAATATAATTGGGTTAAAAACAACAAATAGAGCACAAGCAATGAAATGAAATGTATTTCAATGTAAGTAAACCTTATTATATGCTTTACCCTAAGATTAAATCTTCTCATTAATCCTAAAGTTTAGATGCACAAAGGTTTAGATTACCAAAATAAATTAATTCTACTATATTAAATTCTTATCATGGCTTGACTCAAAATCAAATCATCTCATTAACCTCAAGTTAAGCATGTTTGGAATCTAATTTTAGTAAAATATTCGTGGGTCAAATTTGAGTGTTCACACATTTTTTGACATGGCAGCTTATGTGGCATGTTTGTCCTTGTTAACCATGATGTGGATCTGATCTGGACCAAAAAAGTCAAAGATAACGGAGAAAAGGGACGAAAACCTTGACGGGGACTCGAATGGTGTAATTTTGAATGTTATAGGACTCGAAATAGGTGTTTTTCTTTTTTATGACTCAAATGAGATTTCGGAAAAAAATATAGGACTCGCGGAGTTGTTATCCGCTGCCAACTGATAATCCCTTCTATTTCACTGGTGTTACAGGCAGGTCTGGAAGATTCAGGACATGCCGGTTGGACTCTCCACAACTGATATCTCAAATGGTCTGCCGCCCACTAATGCCTTGAAAACCCTTACAATAGGTTCCTTATAGATTGTTAAGACTTGAACTCTAGCCACTTCTAAACTATTACTAGTTTCAGTATTGTTAAATAATTGAATGAACTTTCCAAAATGGAGGGTAATGCTCTTGAAGAATTCTCCACACCAGGCTTGCGGTGGAGTGCCGTCAATGTTAATCCAACAAGTACAGTGAGAAGCGTAGTCCTTCATCCCCCATTCCTTCACTAGTTGAAAGTACTCCCCCATCCACGAATTCCTATTTTCAAGACAATCATTCATGGACGCCCTCTTATCAAAGGCGATCAGTACATACTCTCCAACAGGCCTATTGACGTGTACCGGAACCTGTGCACGGACTTTGAAAATCTCCTAAAGGATACCAATGTTGACATCCGAGTGGAGAACTCCAAAAACACACTTCTTTAAGTTCTCAACATGCTCCTTGGTGGGATTAAATGTGATATTTGCATCGAATTGTTTGGGTGATGAGGACGATGCCGCTCTGGCTACCTGGGAATAGGTAGCACCTTCTGTTAGCAAACCAAAATCTCCATTTAACTTTGATACCTTCGTGGTTGGGAACCATCAATTGATCTACCCCTCTGTCACGTCCCATCTTTACATGACCGGCCAGGTGCCTTGCACATCTTTAGAATGCCACAAGGCACCCAAAGGCCTACAGCAGTCATTGGGCAGAAGCTAGCCCGACGGGCATCTCACCCTACCGCACAGTAAGCATCAACAAAAGTATCACACATTAAAATAAAAAAACTAAACACACAACAGCCAGCTGGTTTTCACGTAAGTTTTGTACATCAAACATGTGCTAGTTTAAGCCACTTATTCTCATATACTCTGACTCTAGCTAGAACTAGAGTTGGCTTAGTACCCATCATCTATCAACACGTGCCTCTCGGGCCTTCCCTCACCAAGCTGTTTATCTGCTTGTCCTGAAATAAAGGGGTGGAAAAAGGGGGGTGAGTCAACGACTCAATAAGCAGGTGACATACAAGGCATCAGCAAAGACACAACCACCGGCTAAACATATCCAACAACCAACATCTTAAGTCACCGTGATCAGCCCAAGGGTAAACTGTCGTGGGGTTGTACCTAGCCTACCTGCAGGTTTGGTAGCCTTGCCAACAGGTGTTACTTCTTAGCCCACAGCCCCACGTACGAGGCTTAACCGATTGGCTACCGGAACCATACACGGTGCCAAGCACAACACCACCACCATCTCAGTCGACCAAGCAGCCTAAGAGCACTGCAAGGTCCATCTCAATACCATCTCATGTATATGTCATGATGCAAATGGAATGCATGAAATGCATAGCCCGAATATCGGACTCATCTCAAGCCAAGGCATATCACAAACATCTCAACATCTCAATTGCACCATAGGTGCCTTCTCATTAGGTAATTGAATCATCCACCAAGCCAATAGGCATCACTGCCATCACACAAGTATGCAACCAAACTTACAGAAGTTCAGGCCTCACTAGGCCCTTCTCCTTCCTTTGGTGCTCCTGGGTTTCTAGCACTTGCCACACACAATTATCCATCAATAAAAGACATAGCAACACAAGTCATCAGTAAGAACTCATACAAGTTAGCCTACACACCAACTAGCCTAGTTAGATCAATTGGCTGGCACCAATTCATGTATTGGCATGCCTATTCTAGTCATCAACCCAAACCAAGTGCCTAGCACGACTATTTGGGCGTTTATAAGAACTACAAACCCTCAGGTTGTCCTGTTTAAGCCTATCAGGCACTGAAAGGACTAATTGACCACCAGCAGGGGCAATTCTGCGCACCTGGCGCGCCAATTGGCCTCCTGCGGGTCAATCGTGCCTTAATTTCACCAACTGGCGCCTCAACCTCGCATATTGTCCTTCATCAAGACAACATCCAACAACAAGAATACATACTTCCCACAAAACCAATTTGGTGCTCTATTCAAGTCAACAGCACACCCAACAAGCCAATTACTACCAAATCCCTTAAGAATTCCAACCAGAATCACTTACCCCCTCTCTTTGTATGCCAGCTGTTGGGAGAACTTGGAGGATGGCTGAGTGTTTCTTCTCTCTGTAACTATCACGAATTTGGGGCAGAATGAGGTGCCTGCTTGGGCAGATATGGCTGAGCCAAGCAGGTGACTAAGCAGCCACTTGCGGCCTCTTGCACCCAAATCTGCCACCTTGCCCAAGCAGCTCTCCACCTCATGCTTATTTGCCACCACCAGCTATCCACCTCCTGCTTACCCACACCTAACCCCCAATTAGATTATGTAGAGTACTTAGATCATATTAATTAGGGATTAAGACTAATCTCCCGCTAATTAACCCATCCGTACCAATTTTTGGCCAGCTGAAGCCAATGCCCAGCCAACCTAGTCCTACCAAAACCAACCCACATCCAGCACCCTTCCTCATCAAGTAAACACGTTGTACCTTAATTATTAGGGTTATCACATCATCTCTCCCTTATATAAATTCTTCCTCGAATTTACCTGAGAACAAGTGTGGGTACTTGTCCAGCATTTCTTTTTCGAACTCCCAAGTAACCTCATGTCCAGAAGGATCTTCCCATAAGACTTTCACAGAAGCAACCTCCTTATTACGGAGTCTACGTACCTGTCTATCTACTATTTCAATTGGCTGAGCTTTATAAGTTAATTCCACCCCTAATTGAATCTTTTGTGGTGCTAAAGCGTGTGAGGGGTCCGGAAGATATTTCCTTAGCATTGATACATGAAACACCGGGTGTATTTGTGATAAGTTCAGTGGCAATGCAAGACGATACGCCACTGGTCCAATCTTCTCGAGTACCTCAAATGGACCCAAATATCGAGGACTTAATTTCCCTTTTCTTCCGAATTGTAACACTCCTCTTGTGGGTGAAACTTTAAGGAAAACCATATCCCCAACTGAGAACTCCAAGTCCCATCTTCTATTACCTGCATAGGACTTTTGTCTGCTCTAGGCTGCAGCTAGAATTTCACGGGCTATTTTTACCTTTTCGGCTGTCAGCTCAACAACTTCCGGCCCTAGTAATTTTCTGACCCCAACTTCATCCCAATAGATCGGTGTTTGACACCTGCAACCACACAACACCTCATATGGAGCCATACCAATACTGGACTGGTAGCTATTGTTATAGGCAAATTCAACCAAGGACAGGTACTTACTCCAACTATCCCCATAACTTAGCACACAAGCTCGTAACATATACTCCAAAATTTGTATCACCCGTTCACTTTGCCCATCAGTTTGTGGGTGAAACGCAGTACTCAAATCGAGTTGAATTCCCAATGCTTCCTGGAAGCTTCGCCAAAATCTCGATGTGAACTGCGTACCCCTATAGACACTATTGAAACAGGCACACCATGAAGCCTCACGATCTCATCAGTGTAAACTTGTGCTAGTTTGGTAAAATTATAAGTAGTCTTCGCCGGAAGAAAATGAGCAGATTTAGTCAATCTGTCGACAATTACCCAAATGGAGTCAAATCCGCCTGCAGCCCGCGACAACCCGCTGACAAAATCCAGGGTCACCTTTTCCCACTTCCATTCAGGAACTGACAAGGGCTGAAGCAACCCTGGTGGTCTTTGGTGTTCTCCTTTCACTTGCTGACATATCAAACATTTGGAGACATAATCAGCCACTTCCCTCTTCATGTTGTTCCACCAATAATGTGTTTTTAAATCATGGTACATTTTGGTAGATCCTGGGTGTAATGTGTATCTAGCTTGAAGAGCTTCATTCAGTAATCTACCGCGGAGATTTTCGACATCAGGAACATATACTCTCGTGCCGTATCTAAGAATTCCATCATCACCAACAACAAATCCAGCTAGTTACCCTCGGTTCACTTTTTCTTTCCACGACTTAGTTTCAGCATCGTCATCCTGAGCTTTTGCTATCTCATCATTTAAAATGGAGCGCACCTGGTAGTAAGCTAACAATGCCCCCGATTCAGCAACTGAGCAACGCAATCCTTGATCCAACAATTCATGCCAAGCCCCAACTGCAGGCCTTCTGACCATACCGAAATGTGCTAAGCTACCAACAGATTTTCGACTCAGTGCATCAGCTACAACATTAGCTTTACCGGGACGGTACTTGATGACACAATCATATTCTTTCAACATTTCAACCCATCTCTATTGCCTCAAGTTCAGATCCTGCTGCTCCATTATATACTTCAGACTTTTATGATCTGTGTAAATTTCACAAGGCTCCCCATACAAGTAATGCCTCCAGATTTTCAGAGCGAATACTACTGCTGCCATCTCAAGATCATGCACTGGGTAACTCTCCTCATTCTTCTTGAGCTTCCGAGATGCATACGCTATCACCCTGCCATCTTGCATTAAAACACAGCCCAATCTAACTCTTGATGCATCACAGTACACGGTATATACACCTTCTTCCTTAGGTAGTGCAAGTATTGGTGCTGTTGTTAACCTATGTTTTAACTCTTGGAAACTAGTCTCACTAGCATCAGACCATACAAATGGTTTCTTCTTTTGTGTTAACCCACACAAAGGTGCAGCAATTGAAGAAAAACCTTCAACAAACCGTCGGTAATATAACCCAAGGAAACTTCGTACTTCTGTTACATTAGTCGGCTTCAGCCACTATACAATTGCCTCCACTTTCTGGGGATCTACTTCAATGCCTTTAGCCGATATAACATGGCCTAAGAATGACACCTTCTCCAACCAGAACTCACAATTGGAGAACTTTGCAAACAACTTTTCCTTCCGTAAAATTTGCAACATAATCCTCAAATGTTCTTCATGCTCCTCTTTGGTCTTTGAATAGACAAGCACATCATCAATAAACACAATTACAAACTTATCAAGGTACTGCTTGAATACTCGGTTCATCAAGTCCATAAGTGCTGCTGGTGCGTTGGTTAAACCAAATGGCATCACCAAAAATTCGTAGTGCCCATACCGTGTTCGGAAGGCTGTTATTCGCACATCCTCCTCCTTTATCCTCAACTGATGATACCCTGATCTTAAATCAATTTTTGAAAAGTACTTGGCTCCCTGCAACTGATCAAACAAATCGTCGATGTGTGGCAATGGATACTTATTCCGCACTGTCAGCTTGTTCAATTGCCGATAATCAACACACATTCTCATCGAACCATCTTTCTTTTTGACAAACAATACTGGAGCTCCCCACGGAGACACACTAGGTCTGATAAATCCCTTGTCTAACAAATCTTGTAGCTGAGTTTTCAACTCCTTCAATTCTGTAGGGGCCATTCGATAGGGTGTAATTGACACGGGTTCTGCCCCAGACACAAGTTCAATGCCAAACTCAATCTCACGTTCTGGTGGTAATCCCGGCAAGTCATCGGGGAAAACATCAAAGAACTCATTGACAACAGGAACTTGATCAATTGAAATTTTTGGCTCACCTACACTTTGTACTGATGCCAAATACAAACAATCGGTTTGTCGTGCTACTCGAGTTGCTTTCACCGTAGAAATTATTTGGGGTTGAGAAGAAACAAACTTCCCCTGAAAAATAAATTCTGCCTCCCCAACAGGCTGAAACTTCACCCTTTTATTAGCACAATCAACACGAGCACCATACCGAGACAACCAATCCATGCCTAAAATCACATCAAAGTCTGCCATCGGCAGCAACAACAAATCTATCGGCAAGTGATGGTCCATCACACAAATATCACACCCCCGATACACTCTATCTACATAAACACGCTCATCAAGAGGCGTGTACATAGCCAACGGACTTCCGAGACTAACAGGTATCTCCTTAAAGTACTTAGCAAAATGAGAGTTAACAAAGGAGCGCGTACACCCCGTATCAATTAAACACAATGCAGGGCACAAATTAACTTTCAGTATACCTGTCACAACAGTGTTGGAGGCTTTTCCATCCTCCTGAGTCAAGCAAAATACCCTAGCCTGTCCCTGGCCGGGTTGATAGCTGCTGCCTCTACTTGCAGCTCCTCGACTAGTACTTCCCCTGCCTCGGAAGGAAGACTGGCTATCCGCCCGCTGTGACCTTGGTGGTGGTGATGCTACACTGGATACCATAGATGATTGTCTAACGGAACACTCCCTGGCTATATGCCCTGCCTGCCCACATATGTAACACAAATTTTGTCCCACCGGGCATTCCCGTGACATATGTCCAAACTTGCCACACCTGAAGCATAAACTATTGGGCCTCATTTGTATACTTTGAGTACCCTGAAATTGGCTAGTTACAGGTCTCATCGAACTACCCCCAAAGCTTGGGATACCATAACTAGGACTACCCCTGAAACGAGCCCTAGGTTGGTTAATCCACAATCCTGTCTTCCCACGCCCACAAAATTGGCTTGAACCAGCAGTAAAACTCTGTTGGTTTTGGGTATTAACTTGCCTCATCCTCTTGACACTTGCCTCACCTCTTTCAGCTTGAGTCTTTATTTCAATTGCCCGAGCTTTGTCAACCGCTTCAGCATAAGAGCTAAATGGTATAGCCACTAATGAGTTGTAAATATAACCCTTCAGTCCTCTAATGAACCTTTTGATCTTCCTCCGCTGATCTGGAATCAAATGCAAGGCATACTTAGACAGGTTTGTGAACTTGGACTCATACTCTCCCACTGTCATGTCCCCTTGCCTTAGGAGTTCAAATTCCGCAGCTTTTTGATCCCTAACACTCTCAGGCAGGAATCGTTCAAGAAATGTGGCACGTAACTCAGTCCAAGTCCACGGGATAGCATCAGGCATCCTCTCCCTCATTTTGGCATCATACCAATTGTTAGCTTCATCCCCCTTTAACCAAAAAGCAGCAAGATCAACTGCTCGATGATCAGTGCATTCCATCGCTCGGCAACATTTCCACACAGCATCGAGAAATCGCTGTGGATCTTCATTTCCAGCCTCGGAAAATGTTGGTGGGTCAAGTTTCACAAATGTCACCAAAGTTGATTCCCCACTGTGATCTCGGAGTACCGGGGTCCTCTCTACTTTTTCGATCAGCAGCAATCGCCTCCGCGATAGTCTCAATTGCCCTATTAACACCATGCAAACCAGCCTTCAGCACCTCCAAAGGCATCTCTTGGGAGGCATCTGAATACTCTGCTTCGCTGGGCAACTCTTCACCAGCATCCCCGGAACATAAGTCTCATCATCTACATCCTCAGCATCCTGAACAGATTGCACATCCGGGGCAACCACCTCAGTTAACACTTCCTTTCCCAACTTCCTTTTTGTTGGCTTATCTGCATCCAAAATACAAGAAAACCAACACAGACAAGTTAGTTCTCACCATCCCATGGTCTCTAGTGATGGGTAACAGCCTTTAACAACAATTTATAGCCTAAGCCCCTTAACATAAATTAAACCACGTTCCGCTACCAAAACTATCACGTCCCGTCTTTACGTGACCGGTCAGGTGCCTTGCACATCCTTAAAATGCCACAAGGCACCCAAAGGCCTACAACAGTCATTGGGCAGAAGCTAGCCCGATGGGCATCTCACCCTACCGCGCAGCAAGCATCAACAAAAGTATCACACATTCAAATAAACAAACTAAACACACAACAGCCAGCTGATTTTCACGTAAGTTTTGTACATCAAACATGTGCTAGTTTAAGCCACTTATTCTCATATACACTGACTCTAGCTAGAACTAGAGTTGGCTTAGTACCCATCATCTATCAACACGTGCCTCTCGGGCCTTCCCTCACCAAGCTGTTTATCTGCTTGCCCTGAAACAAAGGGGTGGGAAAAGGGGGGTGAGTCAACGACTCAATAAGCAGGTGACATACAAGGCATCAGCAAAGACACAACCAGCGGCAGAACATATCCAACAACCAACATCTTAAGTCACCGTGATCAGCCCACGGGTAAGCTGTCGTGGGGTTGTACCTAGCCTACCTGCAGGTTTGGTAGCCTTGCCAAGAGGTGTTACTTTTTAGCCCACAGCCCCACGTATGAGGCTTAACCGATTGGCTACCAGAACCATACACGGCGCCAAGCACAATACCACCACCATCTCAGTCGACCAAGCAGCCTAGGCGCACTGCAAGGTCCATCTCAATACCATCTCATGTATATGTCATGATGCAAATGGAATGCATGAAATGCATAGCCCGGATATCAGACTCATCTCAAGCCAAGGCATATCATAAACATCTCAACATCTCAATTCCACCATAGGTGCCATCTCATTAGGTAATTGAATCATCCACCAAGCCAATAGGCATCACTGCTATCACACAAGTATGCAACCAAACTTACACAAGTTCAGGCCTCACTAGGCCCTTCTCCTTCCTTTGGTGCTCCTAGGTTTCTAGCACCTGCCACACACAATTATCCATCAATAAAAGACATAGCAACATAAGTCATCAGTAAGAACTCATACAAGTTAGCCTACACACCAACTAGCCTAGTTAGATCAATTGGCTGGCACCAATTCATGTATTGGCACGCCTATTCTAGTCATCAACCCAAACCAAGTGCCTAGCACGACTATTTGGGCGTTTATAAGATCTACAAACCCTCAGGTTGTCCTGTTTAAGCCTATCAAGCACTGAAAGGACTAATTGACCACCAGCAGGGGCAATTCTGCGCACCTGGCGCACCAATTGGCCTCCTGTGGGTCAATCGTGCCTTAATTTCACCAACTGGCGCCCCAACCTCACATACTGCCCTTCATCAAGACAACATCCAACAACAAGAATACATACTTCCCACAAAACCGATTTAGTGCTCTATTCAAGTCAACGACACACCCAACAAACCAATTACTACCAAATCCCTTAAGAATTCCAACCAGAATCACTTACCCCCTCCCTTTGTGTGCCAGCTGCTGGGAGAACTTGGAGGATGGCTGAGTTTTTCTTCTCTCTGTAACTATCACGAATTTGGGGCAGAATGAGGCTTGAGGTGCCTGCTTGGGCAGATATGGCTGAGCCAAGCAGGTGACTAAGGAGCCACTTGCTGCCTCTTGCACCCAAATCTGCCACCTTGCCCAAGCAGCTCTCCACCTCATGCTTATTTGCCACCACCAGCTATCCACCTCCTGCTTACCCACACTTAACCCCCAATTAGATTATTCAGAGTACTTAGCTCATATTAATCGGGGATTAAGACTAATCTCCCGCTAATTAACCCATCCGTACCAATTTTTGGCCAGCTGAAGCCAATGCCCAGCCAACCTAGTCCTACCAAAACCAACCCACATCCAGCACCCTTCCTCATCAAGTAAACATATTGTTCCTTAATTATTAGGGTTATCATACCCTCACTTTCCTTAACCTCACCACCTTAACATTCAACATAATGTTTCCTTTCCTATTGATCGTCTCTACTAACTCAAGCACATTACTCCTCTTCTCGTTTCGCAGAAAGCCAAACCGTATCCCGTTCCAGATAGCTTACCTAGAATGAATGCATCCAACACATTACCAAACCTGGACATTTCCCTGTATACATCAGATGGAAACCACCTAGAAGAGATGTTTCCCACATACATAGATATAACTCTACCCTCGTCTTCTACCTTTTGGATTACTTCCTTAGTCCATTTGGAGAAGGATAGTGGTCTTGATTGCTGATTTGCTTCACTCTGAGGTCTGTTGATTGCTCTATCCCGTACTGGCTCGAATCTCCCTCCTGCTGCACGATGAACGCCGCCATTTTGTCTCTTTGTCATTTTGAAAAAAAAAACAGAGAAAATCACGCGCCCACGCGCTTTGCTTTAATTAGGATCTTGGTTGCATTAACAATACAATATGAATGGCCTCTTTTTCATCATCCTATCTAGTGTTGAATCTATAAAGTACTGGAGAAGTCGTAGGAAGAACTTCAATATGCTTGCTTCCTTATGAGATGGTACTTTTTCAGTCTTTTATAGTTTCTGCTTAATATATAGCAAGTTTCCATGCTTTTTATTTTTTTGATGTAGGTATAATGTTGGGTGACGGCTGCACTTCGTGTATGACATTATATTTTATAATTATTTTGCTTCCTTAATTAAAATCTTACGTCATAGAGCCATAATTACATTAGCTGAATCCATTTGCAGTCTTTGTAATTCCCATCTAGAATCAAAAGATGTCCAGTATCTTGGCAAATTTGGTGTAAACTGTGTAATTGGTGGGGAGTTTTATTGTGCGCTCCAGCTACTCTAGAAAAATTTTGTGCTTTAGTGGACATATCTATCACCATATAAATGCCGATCATCCTGGCAAATCATTGGCATTGCTACCCTCATATCTATATGGCTTGAGAGTAATTGGTGGATCTTTGAGAAGATTTCCAGATCCAGCCTTTTCTCAAAGGTCAGGGGGTGATGAGCTACATCGACGGATCAATTCCATGTCTTGCCACTCATCTTGCTGATTCTTCTGGTGACGAGCAGGTTCATTCTACATATAATAATTGGATCCAACAAGATCAGCTTATCCTCAGTGCAATTCTTTCCTCCCTGACGCTTGAAGTTTTCCCAATTGTTGTGAACAAAGTCACTTCAAAGGCTGCTTGGGATGCTCTGGCTGCGTCGCTTGCTGCCCCTAGCAACACTCGAGTCATGGCGATTTATATGGGGCTGCAAAAACTTCAACAACATGAGGAAGAGTCGGTTGCAAAGTATCTCAATCGCGCCAAATTGATGCATGATAATCTTACTACTGCTGGTGAACCCCTCACCACATTAGATTTTAATATCTATGTTTTTCGTGGTTTGAAGCCTGTTTTCAAAGATTTTGAGACTACATCTGGAGTCGGTACATCTGAGTTGTAGAGCCTTTTAATGAGCCATGATTTTCTTCATGGTGACTCTGTAACTATTTTGAGTCCTGAGCCAAAGGTTGATCCTGTTAGTGATTCCAAAGGTGAATCGGTGGCCATTCCTACTGCAAATATTGCTCATCGCATCTCTTTTGTTGGCCATGGTGGTCGTGGCTCTCGTGGTGGTTATCATTCTCTTTATGATCAGCATTTTTCATATCCATCTGATGACTCTCGACCAAAATGTCAAATGTGTAATAAGGTTGGGCATACTGCCCCATTTTGTTACCAGTGACAGGCTGCTGCACCACCTCCCAATGCAAATATCATGCATAATCCATACGTGTCTGGTCATTGGTTCCCTGATACTGGGGCTAGCCATCATGCTACTCCTGATATTTGCAATCTCTCCCAGTATAAAGAATATCATGGCCTGAAGACCTTGCAAGTTGGTAATGGTCATAATCTACATATAAATGGCACTGGTAAGCTTTCTTTTTGAATAACTTCACGTCCTCTTAATCTTAAAAATATTCTCCATGTCCCTACTCTTACAAAGTCCTTACTTTCTGTCTAGCAAACTTGGTGAGTTCTTGATTAGTGGCCTAAATATGGCTTTAATAGGATTATTATTGACTATTCATGTTTAGTGAACAAGTATATAATGATTTTGATGATTAACAAACTTAGATAGATGTTTGCATATATTTGTGTTGATCAACATGCAGCGTGGTTTCTTACAAAAACCACACAAAAACTACGGGCTTGGTTTCTGGAAGAAACCACACCCATCAGTCAACATCAAGTGGTCCTACTACAAGTGGCTGGTAGTCCAGGTGGTCCTCACAGCATTAAACACCAACCCCAACTACTCCAACAGACAGAAGAAGTGTCCATGGCAGAGAAGAAGACCTGCAACACTTCTCTCACCTCCAAGCTCAATTATCAAAAGTGGTCCACATTTATGGTCTCGAATTGCCACAAATGGAATGTTTTCAAGTAATTGAGCTGCAAAGAGAGTGGACTTCCTGAAATGAACCCAACACCAACTAGTGAACTATGGAGTCAACTCTGAGGAATTATTGGTACTTCAAAAGCCGTTGGATGATGAGCGTATTGGTACTTCAGAGCTATTGGATGAAGATCTTTTTACCTACTCCCACTTGCTCAAGCTCTATATAAGGAAGGGGATTGCTTCTTGGAAAAGCATCCCAGCCAATTGGAAATTGTTTTGAGTCTGCAATTGAGCTTACAACCTGTGATATTTGTTGTTCTTGTTGGGCTTATACTTGTGCTTATTCTTGTTCTCCAAGTTGTTACAAAGGGAAGTGTATTTAGGCAAGACTTAGTGTAGTTTTGCTTGGATCTCAAATCTAGGATTAGACTTGGGGAAAGGTTAGAGTTTAGCTTGTGAAAAATTATAAAGGTTAGAGCTTAGCCTGCAAAAGCTTGGTTTCTATAATAGGTTGAGTCTGATCCCGCAAAAGCCTAAGTTAGTGAGAGTTTGAAATCCTAAAGGAATAGCCCTTAGGTAGTGGAGGTACCTGGTGAGGGGGAACCACTATAAAATCACTGTGTCATCCACTCTTCCTTCTGTTCTTTTATATTTTTGTTTGTGAGTGCTGGTTGTTTTGCAGGTAAGTGGTTTGTGAAGAAACCACTTGGTTTGCTAAAAATCAAACCAGAAACCAAACGCGATTAAAAGGGTAGCCTGATTCAAACCCCCCCCCCCCCCCAATTTGGGGTAACAACAATTGCAAATTCATTTGATTGGGCGTGAAGACCAAGTTGCAGTCATTCTTGCGAAGCCTTTAGCAGTAACTCGATTTGGTTTTTCGAGAGATAAACTAAACTTGTGTACAACCCACCGTTCAGTTTGAGGGGGATGTTAGAGATAACACTTATCTCTAGGATATCACTCATCTGATTGTATAAAGATTATAATCCTTATCTTGTAAAGTTTTGATCACTGTTCTAAGAATCCTAGATAAAGTTTAATTTCTGTCACTTGTATTCATATGTAAGTAATCTACTGCTATATATACCAAAGCATAACCTACGCTGAGGTATGCCATTCACTCATTCATATTCTTGTAGTTGTATAGAGAAGAAATTGAGAAGAAGCAAGCCGATGATGAAGGAAGACTTGAAGATCCAGCAGACAAAGATGCAAATGAGCTTATTATGAATTACCCATTAAAGGATTCCGGTTGTTCTAAACTAGATTCTTGGTGGACAAAAAGACAACACATTTGGCTCCAGCTCCAACCGCACAAAGATCAGGAGTGCGGCCATGCACAAAGGCTCAATTATCTCAAGCGAAGAAGACCATCAATAAATTTGGTAAGCGACAACTGGTGTGGTTGTTTCAAATGAGGAGTCATGTGAACAGTGGCAAAACACAAAGTAATGATTGTAATAAGGCCAATAACAAGAAGAAAGAAGCAAAGGGAAAAGTAAATGAAGAAGAACAATTTGGTGAGAGATTCTAAGTTTTTGAAACAATATTTACATTGTGTGATTTCTTTGAGCTCAAATGTGTAATACTTCTTAAGTGAGTCACTTTTAAAACTTTTCTTTGTAAAGAGTTGCTTTAGACAAGATTAGCCTTTAGTCTTGCTGGATAAACAAAGTTAGGATGAGCTTTGGGGTAGGTTTACAAGCTGAGCTCGTGAAAAACCTGTGAATGTGTATTATAGTTTTTTTTTTTTTCGCTTGTAAAAACTAAATTAGAGAAGCCTTAGGTAGTGGAATGTACCTTGGAATGGGAAACCACCATAAATTACTTGTTTTTCTCTTATTTAGATTGTGTTCTTAATTTTCTTTGCTCATAGTTTTAATTTGATAATGACTGAGGTTCATCAAAACCCAAATCAGTCTCAACTCGAAAACTCCACTATTATGTTGTGCACGTAAGTAAAGATTTTTTGGAATTCCTATATAAGCATGGATATATTATATATCACATAGAAAATAGTATTACTTAGCCGTAAAATTGGGAATATTCATAGTTCTCAGAAAGTAAAAGTTGAAAGAATGCCCAATAGAAATAGAAAATTAATTAGAGAAAATAAATGTAAAAAAATAAAGCGGCAAATGATGCAAATCCCACACAGTCTGTTACGGCCACAGTGCCACTGACTGTGACAGAACCAATTGGCCCGCCTCGATCATATCTAATAAAGTCTAAGAAGTTTTTATATATTCACTGGTTTTTTTCACTCCCACTCCCATAGAATTCATTCAAAGTCAACTTGAGTTGACTTCCTTTTGTCACAGAAACTTCTTCTATATTGTGCGTGTGTGGCTGTGAGCTCATTTTTACTTGCATTTTCATTGAAGTTTCTGAATAGACTTTATATCTCCAACTGGATGTACTTGTGCAACAACTGCAACCACTTTCTGTGATGTGCGTAATTTGGAGCATCACATGAAAACTCTCTCGGACGGCTCCTAGATGGATATTGATTAAGGTTTTCCAGAATGAGTTAACCCAAGGCTTTGTATATAACCATAATTAAGCTAGCTATAATAAAAGGTTATTATGATTATAGCTAGGGCACAACTAAGGATCATATCAACTCGATCGGTTCTAAACTAGCAGCTACCATGTCGGAATGATAAAGGACAAAGATTAGTGAGAGTTATTTGCAGGTCCAGACGAAGCAGGTGGTTTTTAATATCATTTTCTGTTGTTTTGTTTTTTTCCACTGATAAAAGTTAGAAGTTTAGATACTCCCTCGGTCCCACTCAAGCTGGCGTATTAAGAAAAAAAAATTGTCCCACTCAAGTTGGCATTTTATAAATTCTAGATAACTTTAACTATTCTTTATTGAATTCAAGATAAGTTTTAATACTATCTTCCACACCTATCCTCTCTTTTATCTTTCTCTCTTATTTTTTATAAGGACAAATTAGACAATTTAAGTAAACTTTATCTAGATTAAATCAAAGCTAATAATTTCCTTAATTATTGTGCTCAAACCTAAGACGACAGCTTGATTGGGACGGAGGGAATATATAATAAGCAAGGTCAAATAACAATGCCTCTATGTTTCTTGTCTAGAAGTGGGATTTCTTTTGCGCACGTTTGGTGGAGGCTTGTTCAAAGATGATGCTACCTAGCCCCAACGTGCAACGTTGGACAATAGTCAGCATTGACAACTGATGACGAGGCACATTGTGATTTGTGTGGTACCTACAGGGATCGATCAATATTGAGCTAGTGGTGTCTTTTACGGTTAATATCATTATGAAAACGTTTCTCTTTGTTTTTTTTTTATTATCTACAGTTCTTTTTTGTCATTTTTTTTTTTATACCCACATACACCTGTGTGGATCTCCTATTGTATGGGATTATTGGTGCTCTTGTTCCAAGAGTATCATACTCCATTTAAATTACCTTTTATATCAGAATGATTGTCTACTAATAATAGAATTAAATATTAAATTCATATTAAAAATTCAAATAACAATAAGTTCTTTATTGTTGAAAAATATTTTTGTCTCCATTCAAATTGAAACATTAAAAACTATTCTAAATTATATTTTAGAATTTTTAATATTAATAGGTTGGCCTAGTTATATTTAGAGGTCGACCTAACAACTATAACTTTTTAAATAATTTTACAATTACAGGCCTAACTATTAAAGTGATACCAAGTAAATTGAAACGGGTCTACTGATCAACCTATTAGTCTTAAAATAAAAATTCAATTATTTATTTTTATATGTCGATCTTTTAATTGTATAGCGTTAACGTTGTTTATTCTTGGTGATTGAATAATCTATTGTAGCAGGTTGACTTATTAATTATATATAATAATATTTTATACTGAGAAGTTGATCATTAGCTTGTAAATTATAATATACTTAGTATATGATATTATATTTAGTTACAATATACAAATTGTTTATTGATTTGTATAAATCAATTTTTTAAATTTGAAAAAAAATAAAAAAATTTTATAATTAGGCTATATTAATACTCTATAGAAATGTAATTTTATAATTTTATAAAAGGTTGGAAATTCTTTTGGGACATAGTAATGATTGTTTTTTTTTACTTTAGTGCCCTGAATTTATACCGTTTCTCTACGAAGACAATCAACCTTATCAATATTATCGGTTGCTACTAATAAATATTTTTTTAAAGATACAATTTTGGGTTTAACTAAATTTTATAACTCTTGACAGTGTAAATCAATACATAAAATAAAAATTATAAAAAAATTGATAATATTTTTTCTGAAATTATTTTAAATTTTTCATTCTAATAATAAAAATTGAACTTAATTTTTTTATTGATAGATACTAATTATCCAATACTTTTAGGAAAATATTTTAAATTATTATATTAGTATACAAGTAATAAGTATTATGCATATCACGTCGCTTTAAGACCAAGAAAATATCCACGTCATAATTAAACGGTTTTTTTGTAAATCTTTATGAAAGAATTGTATGACAGAAAAAATTATACAAAAACAACATATTAGGAGAAAAAGCATACTTTGTTCAAAAGAATATAGACGGTACTCAATATCAAAATAAATAAAGAATATAATGTTTGAAAATTTAGGAAATATTGAATGAGTTAAACCCGAGCTGAGGCGCCCCAAAGTCTCCCCAAGATATAACTATTCCTTTTACCAAAGGTAGGATATCACAACTGCCAAGAAAATAGTTTTGAGAAAAAAATCCAGCAGACCAGAAGAGAGGATATTCAGGTGGGGAATGAAAAGGAGAGTAGGATGTAGGTCCAAATTGGCTAAGATGGGTTGTGAATTTGCCCTTTTTCGGTTAAGCACTGATTTGGTGTCAACGATGTCAAATTGACTCTGAACCTCAAACTGACAGATTATGAGCACACTGGAACACAATTAAGGAGAGAGTTAGAGAGAATTGCACAAAGGATTTAGAGTGGTTCCCCACGATGGAGTACATCCACTACTCAAGGACTCTACCTTGAGATTTTCAAACTTCACTACACTTTGGCTTTTACGGGTTCAACCACAACTTTTTACAAGCTTTTTCCTTGGCTAAGCTCAAACCTATCACTCACCACATTCCTCCTCGGTTTGCTGAATCCTACCTTAGCAAATCGAATTCTAGGTTCTCACTTAGATGTGTTTAACTCTCAGAACAAAGACCAAGTCAAGAAGATTTACAATTAAGCTCAATACTCAATGCCTTCAAGATATATCTCAATTTCGGCTCAACGGATAACTGCAGCGGGACCATCGTGCTAACTCTGCGTGGGGGTGCAATACTACGTAGTGTGGATTGACGAGTCTGGTAAAAACCCTAGGGATGTAAACATGGACATGCGAGTCGAATGATGAATTTTTGTTGTTGTTTTCCTAGTTGATATGTGCATTTGGTTAATCTACCTTGTCCAAGTAAACCTGTGACTTGCATACGTTGAATACTGCATCAGATGTTTTTAAAATAAAAAAGAATTCGAGCCAAGGTGTGTCGACTTAAGAAAAATTTCCATATTCTTGATTTTGAGCCTTCAAAAGGAAAAAGGGAGAAATTTATTTTTCAAAGAGTAAGAGGAGAAAATTTTTTTTGAAAGAAAATATTTTGCGAGTATATTTCAAAGAGTAAGAGGAGAAAATTTTTTTTGAAAGAAAATATTTTGCGAGTATATTCTATCATATTTTTCCACCAAATTTCTTGAAATAAAACGAAGCTCAAGTCTAGGACTTCTGTTGACCATGAACCTCATTACTAGAAAGTTGGACTGTGAACACCCAAATTTAGACCATTCAGGTTTGCTTATTTTGAGCTCTAGCATGGCATGGAACCTAGATTGATTAGATGACTTAGACTAGACTAGAAGTGCATTTAGAACATAGATTAAGTAAGGTTCGGCATTTTGGCTAAATTTGGGCTCTAAACAGTTTTCTAGTCCAATGTTTATGACTTGGGCTTAAGAAATGTTGGGAGTTCTTAATTAGTTAAAATGTAGACTTTCCAGGAACAACCAGCCCATTAAAAACACATTTTTCTAGCCCACATTTAACTCTGATTTTCACAATTATATTTCCATTTTTTGTGGTAAACGTGTCTTATGGTAAATATCAAGCAATCTTTGTGTTTAATGTTGTTGGGATTAATTTAGGGGACTACAAATCAATTAGGAGAAGATTTATGGGCTGACTAATAGTGATTTAAGACTTCAGAATCAAGCCAAGGCGAAATCAAAGGAAATTGGGACTTAAAAAGGTAAGAATGCGTGAACAGTACGCGGTGCTCCCCCGGCGGGCATGGGCACACGACCACCACCACATAGCGGCCATGGCAACATGACCGCCGGTAGCCCGGCGGTCATGCGCTAATGTTACGCAAGATTTTGGCATTTTCTTTGATTTAGCCCGATTCTTGCTGATTTTTTCAGAATTTTAGCAAGAATCTTGATCATTATGATGGTCCACGCCTATTACATCACAGAACACTATAAATAGACCCTCCCCCTCATACATTAGGGACACATAATGAGCCCCCAAACTCTACATCACTCTTATTCTAAAAAGTGCTTGGAGAAGCTCTACTTCTCTAAGCCTAGAAACATCAATAGGGTTGCTGTTCTTGGAAGTTTCTAGCAGGAAGGTTCATCAAGAAGGAGCTAGCAAGGAGAAGACAAGGTAAGGTTGAAGATTGAGCTAAAAAGTGCAAGAAGATTGGGTTCCAAAACCACCCAAAATCAAGGAGCTAGAGGATGGCTACAAGAGGTATCCCTAGATTCCTTTCATTCTATTCTTGCTATGATCTGTTGATGTTGTGGTTGATGATGTTGTTGGTGTATGAAAAGCACCCTTAGAACTATGTGGCTTTGATCCCGGTCAGTCAGGTACGTAGGTAATCTCTAGTTGCCAAAGAGATACAAGCCAAATTTGCTTCTCACTCCCATTCTTTTTTATTTGTCAATTATTTCTACTCCATGCACACACTATCACAAAGCATACAAACGCTTTCGAGTTGCACAAGATTTTGCCCCAAGACGAGCGGGTGCCTAACACCTTTCCACCCGTGATGAACCCTCAAATCCACAATCTTTGGTTCGCTATACCAGTTCCTTATGTCGATGTTGGATGGTTTTTCCCCGGGTTTTCCCAAGGAATAGAACCAGGATGGTGACTCCATGGATTGTGGATTGACCCGAAAGAAGAAGGTGTAAGGATTAAGTGAGGAGGCAAAAACCAGTCGAGGTTTAGGTCGGGTCTTGATAGCTGGCGACTCCACTAGGGAAGTAGTGGGTTCAAGAAATCTTGTGCAATCACTTAGCTATTTGTATGCCTTTTTACGTGTCGTCATAAGTTCCTTGCTGTGAGGATCCGACCAACAATTAATTTGATCTCTCACTACATAAGGAGTCGCAACCCGAATTTTATTAAGGACAAAATTCAGGGAAAAAACTTGACAGCAACAATCACATCATCATCAATAGCATCACAACAAAAAAACAAAACAGCAAAAATCAGATTAAAAAGGGTTTGGGTTACCTCTTGAAGCCCTCCTCTTGCTCGTATTAGCTTTCTGCTTCTCAACAGAATCTTGGCTTGACTTCAAGCGAAAACTGGTCCAGAAGGAGGCCGAATCAACATCTACCGTTAGCATAAAAGTTGTAGATCTCTCTCTTAGTTTTCCACAAACTCTAAGAATGCAACAATTGGACATCTACAGTTCGAGATATCATGATTTTCCCGAGACTGCACAGGGAAGAACACTCCTCTCGGGTTTGCACTTTTTTCTCCAACGATTTGCTCCTATTGGCCTCCTTCCTACTCTCCTCTTGCACTCCTCTTGCTACTGTGACGTTGCTACTCCTCTCCAAAATATTGCTCCAGAAAATCAGCTCCTCAAATGTCTCTTATGCTCAAAGAACAAAGGTTTCTCCAAGCACTCAAGGCTTTAGGTGTGTAGAGAATAATTCTAATGTGCTACCGTTGTGTGTAATAGGGGGTCTATTTATAGTGTTCAGGGGGTAAGGGGTCGTTCTAATGATCTAAGGGTCAAGATTGAACCCTTAAATCTGATGGTTAAGAGCTAGGAATTGGAATAAAAAAAAAGGAAAAAAGAAGATTTTGGAACCGATGGCCGCCATGGCCTGGCGGTCATGTCATGACGACTGCCGAGGCATCACGATCTTCTCTTCCTTGTCTGCCAGTGGCGGCGGACATACCGCCGCCAACTGGACAGTTTTTCCTTTTTTTTTTCTTGCTTTTCCTCCTCCAATCTGATTCCTAGTTGGTTCCCACGCATTCTAGAGTCTTCCCTGACCCAGAAAACACCCTAAACTTGTGTCCTACTCTCCTACTTTTCCTTTTTATCAATTACACATCGAAATTATCCCTTTTTCCAATAAAACCTTCATAAAAACGCAAAATAGACAAACTATATATTTAATGCCAAATTTGCATGAAAATTAGGATTAAAATCCACTACAAGCCATGTGTTTAAATGGGCTAACATCTCTGGAGGATCCATATCTTATTAGCCCAAGCTTAATATCTATTTATAACTCAAAATTAAATAAATAATAAAGGGCAAAACAAATAGAAAGAAATAACCAAATAAAATACCCTTATTCTATCATATTAAATCACAAACATATTCATGCCAATAATACCGTCATACGGGGTTAGCGGCTCGGTGCACCCATTTCTCACCACTTAGCAATGATAGGGGTCGACAGTTTTGCCGACAACCTCACGCGGTGTTCTACGTCACATGTGAGTAGGCCAATTTATCCCTTAGCGGTGGTTCTTTTAGCCCCTAACCAGCTGCATACTCTGAGCATCTCATGCATGATGAAGCAATAAGTGATTGTGAACACCCAATTTTGACCCACTAATATTATATTAATGTGAATTATAGATATATTTTTGTCTATGAATTATTGAGATGATTTAATCCTAGATTAAGGATATGTTTATGATTTATTTTTAGAATATTAATATTTTATTATTTTTGAGATTTTCAATATATTTGGCTTGGAGTTATTGAGATGATTTAATTCTGAGTTTAGATATATTTAAAGGTTTAATTATAATAAAATATGGATATTTTATTGTTTTAGGCTTTTTATTTATTTTAGATGCCTTTGAGATGATTTTGGGTTTGAAATGAGTTAAGAGCCTCAACCAATGGAATATGGATCCTCCAACAATTAAAGCCAATAAAAAACACTGGACTTAGCACCCATTTAACCCTAATTTTTGTCCAAAATTTGAATTAAATATATTGCCTTATTTTTTTGGTATTTACGGTATTTATTGTGAAGTGGAGAGAAAGTAAAGAAAAATAGAAAAGGGTGAGGGTAGGCTACAAGTTAAGGAGCTTTCTAGAGCTTAAAACAAGTAAAAAACTGATGAGGAAGGGCGTGAGAATCAAGACCGAGAAGGAAAGAACGAAAATAGAAAAAAGTGCCGACGGACATGGAGACATGACCGCCCGCACCTAGCGGGTTCAAGGCGTGACCGCCAGCACATGGCGGTCACCACGACATGACCGCCGGCACTGGGCGGTCAACGTTTCCAGTGTTGGCAATTTTCCAGATTTTTTCTGTCTGGGTATCTACCATTGGATCTAGGGATTCAATCCTGAACCTTAGATCAATACCAAGTCCTGGCACCATAAACACTATAAATAGGATCACCCATTCACCCTCATTCACACACAATTTCTCTATTTCCCCTTTATACACATATAAGCTTAGGCGCTTGAAAGAATTCTCTTTTTTTAAGCTTAGGAACCCTAATAAGGGTTGAAGTTCTAAAGGAATTTTGTGAGGAAGAATAGCAGCATGGTAGCAGCAAGAAAAGAGCAAGAGAAGAGGAGGAAAGAGGCGGATCAACGCAAACCGTTGGAGAAAGAAGATGATTCTCGAGTAGAGAATTCCAATGCAGGCAGTTGTGGAATAATTACAATATCTCGAGCTGTAGACGTCGGTTTACTGTGATCTTTATGTCCCTGGAAAGTCGAGACAGAGATTTACATGTTTGCTGCTGAAGCTAAGAGCCGATTTGGCCTCTCTCTACATCAGATTCTTGCTTGAAATCGGGCCACATACCGTCCTACCGGGCTATCGACGAGAGTGAACCTATTTATCGTTGTTTAGCAATGACAGGGGTTAATAGTGTTATCCTAAACATGGGTCTAATACTCTAATTAATGTTAATTTAATGTTTAGTGTGTTGATATATTATGATTTTGATGACTAACAAACTGGATTAGAAGTTTGCAATATATACTTGTGTTGAGTCTTATTGCAGCGTGGTTTTCAGTTTGGTTTTCACCTTGGTTCTATCCAAAAACCAGACGGCTTGGTTTCAGAAGAAACCACACCTAACTGTCAAAGTCGTGGTCCCAGCTGCAGGTGGCCAAGTGGTCCCAATAGTCCATACAGCAATTAAGGCCAACTCCCAACTACTTCAACGGGCAGAGAAAATGGTCCAACACTATGCAGAAGTCTTCAACCCTTGTCTGTCACCTCTCTTTGATCAATTATGTGAAGGGGACCATGTGGTCCAACTTTGTGGTCTGAATTGCCAAAAATGGGAAGTCTTTGAATAATGGAGGCAAATGGAGAGTGGACTTCCTCAAAATGAAGCAGCAGCATCCTGCAGAGCATCAAGGTCTGATCTGGAGCTTCATGGGAGATTGTAGCCGTTGAAAGAAGAGAAAAATATCTCACCTACCCCCACCAACTCAAGCACTATATAAGGAAGGCCATTGCATATCTTTCTTCCTTAACCCAGCCATTTGAAAACGTGCCATTGAGTTGATTCTTGTGCTTATGCCTTCTGTGTTCTTGCTGTTCTTGAGAGCTTTGAATTTGTGCTTAGTCTTGTTCTCCAAGTCTTTACGTAGGGTAGAGTGTTTAGGCAAGAGTAGTGTAGTATTGCTGGGTCCTCAAATCAGGGTTTTTGATTTGAGTAAAGGTTAGAGTTTAGCCTGGGAAAAACTTGTAAAGGTTAGAGCTTAGCCTGCAAAAGCTTGTGTGTGTAAAGGTTTGAGCTTAGCCTGCAAAAGCTTGGTTTCTGTAATCGGTTAAGGCTGATCCCGCAAAAGCCTAAGATAGTGAGAGTTTCTGAAATCCTAAAGGAAGGGCCTTTAGGTAGTGGAGGTACCTGGTGAGGGAGAATCACTATAAATCACTGTGTCAACCTTTCTGTCTTCTATTCTCTCTACCTTTGTGCATTTCACACTGATTAGTTCTATGTGTTTGTGGTTCGTAAAAAAACCACTTGGTTCCTCAGAAACCAAAGTGATTCCATAGAAACCAACTCAGAAACCAACCTCGAATGAAGGGTAGCCTGATTCACCCCCCCCCCCCCCCCCCCCCCCCCCCCCCCCCCCCCCCCCCCCCCCCCCCCCCCCCCCCCCCCCCCCTCTCAGGCCTATTCGGGCTAACATTTGGTAGCGGAGCCACGTCCTCAGTATAAAGGAGTAACATCCAGAGGCAAAGATCATGGCTTATGAGGGCAATAGCATCAACAAAGCACCCCACTTCGATGGTGCAAACTTTGATTACTGGAAGTTCAGGATGAAGATCTTCCTTGAAGGAAAAGATCTGGAGATGTGGAACATCGTCCAGCATCCTTATACCAGACCACTAAGGGACATGCAGTTCTGGTCAGAAGAGGAGCTCAAAAAGGATAAACTTGATGCTCATGCCAAGAATGTCCTTCTTTGTGGAATAAGTGAGAGTGAATTTCAAAGAGTCAGATCTTGTGAAACTACCTATGAGATCTGGAGGCTTCTATGTGTCACTCATGAAGGCACAAACCAAGTGAAGGAGTCAAGGCTCAATCATCTCATGAGGGACTATGAACTGTTTCAGATGGTTTCTGGTGAAACCATACAGGAGATGGATACTCGCTTCACAATTATGTGCAACAGCCTTGCAACTCTTGGGAAGGTTATCACATACAGAGAGAAGGTTGCAAAGGTACTTAGGTCTCTACCTAAGGAGTGGGAGCCTAAGGTGACTGCCATAGAAGAAGCTCAGAACTTGAACACTCTCACCTATAATGAGCTGATTGGGATGCTTATAGTGCATGGTTCCATGTTTGAAACCAAAGAACCAAAGAAGAAGGACCTGGCCTTAAAATCCCATGAATCTGGTGATGAAGACAGTGACTCTGATGTGGCACTTCTTTCCAAAAGGGTTATAAGATATCTCAAGATGAAAAAATAGTAAAAGGGTAGAAGTTCTAGAGGTGTGAAGATTGAAGAACCAAAGAAAGATCCTCTAATCTGTTTTGGCTGCAACCGACCTGGTCACATTAAAGCTGAATGTCCATATCAGAAGAAGAACAGATATGACTCTTCAAAAACCAAAGGGAGAGGGCTATGGTCGCTTGGGATGACTCGGATTCTGAAATAGAAGATGCTGTGAACCTTTGTCTGATAGCTCAAGAAGAATCTGAGGTATTTATTGCTCCTGACTTTACTTTTGCTTGAATTACAAGATGCTTTTGGTGAATTGCATGATAAGTATAAGCAAGTACTTAAAAAGAATAGTGCATACAAGAAAAGAATTGAGAGTCTTGAATATGATGCTGAAGCTCATAGAAATGCATATGAAAAGCTTAGTCTTGCTCACACCGATGCTCTGAAATCTTGTGAAACTTTGAAAGTTGATAAATTTGCTATCCAAAATGCTCATGATGAACTTGAAAAGAAAATTGCTTGCAACATTGCTACTTGTGAAAAATTGCTGAAAGAAAATGATATGTTAAATAGGAGTGTTGAAGATCTACAGTGTTCTCTTGAGAAATTCACTAAAGGGACAGATAGTTTAAATCTTCTGCTAGGATAGCAAAGACATTCAGTGCAGAAAGAAGGAATAGGGGCTACTCACATGGTTTTTAACAAACCAAGCTCTATAAACCATGTGGTTTTTCAGAAACCAAGTCCACTGATGAAATTTGTTAAGGTTGGGTCTAGTCAACCATATTGACCAAGGATGAACATGCATATGCACTCAGATCATTCTGAAGCACCACATATTACCTGTCATTTCTGTGGTAGAGTTGGTCATGGCATTAGGTCTTGTTGGTTCAAGAAAGGCAACTGTCATGTAAAGTATGTGTGGGTTCCGAAGGCAACCAAGCCTAACCCTGAAGGACCCAAATTAGTTTGGGTACCTAAAACTTGATCATGCTGACAGGAAAACAGGGATGAGTCGATCTTGAACAGTGGTTGTTCAAGGCACATGACAGGAGACTCTTCCATGTTCTCATCCCTTACTGAAAAGGATCGAGGTAATGTAACTTTTGGTGATATGTCAAAAGGTAAAATCCTTGGTTTCGGTGATATTAATTCTTGTCCTGTTATTGAACATGTTTTACTGGTTGATAACCTCAAATATAACTTGCTAAGCATCAGTCAATTATGTGATAAAGGATACAAAATTATGTTTGAAGCATCTAGATGCTTGGTCACTAACAGAAACCAAGTGGTTTTTGTTGGGAAGCGGAAAGGTAACATATACTCTATCAACCTAAATGATGTGGCTAATCCTGATTTCAAGTGCCTAAGTGCTAGAACAGAAACCCCAACTCTATGGCACAGAAGACTTGGTCATGCAAATTTGGATCTTATTTCAAATCTGCCAAAAAGGAGTTGGTGAGAGGATTGCCAATGCTCAAATATAAAAAAGAAACCACATGTAGAGCATGTCAGTTGGGAAAACAGGTTAAAAGTTCCTTTAAACCTACACACAATATCTCTACATCTAGACCACTTGAATTATTGCATATTGACTTGTTTGGTCCCGTGAGAACCATTAGCTTAGGTGGTAAAAGTTATGTTCTTGTGGTGGTTGATGATTATTCTAGGTACACTTGGGTTGTATTTCTTGCTCAAAAAGGTCATGCATGTTATGAATTTGGTACTCTTGTTAGGAAAGTATAAAATGAAAAAGGTTATAAAATTTCGAAAATTAGAAGTGATCATGGAGGTGAATTTGATAACCTTGTCTTTAAACATTCTGTGAGCAAAATGGTATTGAACACACCTTTTCGACTCCTAGAACGCCTCAACAAAATGGGGTAGTTGAAAGGAAGAATCGAACGTTGCAAGAAATAGCTAGAACTATGCTTAATGAGCATAAGTTACCTGCATATTTCTGGGCAGAGGGTATAAACACAGCATGCTACATTCTAAATAGAGTATCCTTACGTCCTTTAATTGAAAAGACCCCTTATGAGATATGGTTTGATAAGAAACCAAACATCAGTTACTTTCGTGTTTTTGGGTCTAAATGTTATACACTTAATACTAAGGATAACCTTGATAAATTTGATGCTAAATCTGATGATGGTGTCTTCTTTGGGTATTCACTTACTAGTAAGGCATATAGAGTGTATAATAAAAGAACCTTGGTTGTAGAAGAAACCATGCATGTTGTATTTGATGAAATTGACCCTTGTGATGAAAGTGATGACATAGATACTGACATAGCATCTGATGAGCAACCACATATTGTCAATCGTGAGAATTCTATGGAAGAGGAGGAAGAACCACCTGTGCTGGGACCACCTACACCATCTATATTGGAACCAAGAGTGGAACCAAGCGTCCAACCATGCCTGGAACCAGTGATTCAATCAAGTGGTTCTGGTGGTGAACCAAATGTAGCAGAACAAGGATCAACTTCCTATGGAAACATCAGGGCACCCAGGGGACATACAACTGATGTTATCCTTGGTGATCTGAATAAAGGAGTGACTACCAGATCTTCACTCACAATATCAATTCGCATCTTGCATTCCTCTCTTAAGTTGAACCCAAAAGTGAAAAAGAAGCCATTCTTGATGAGAATTGGGTTATGGCAATGCAAGAAGAGCTGAACCAATTCAAAAGAATCGATGTTTGGGAGCTAGTGCCAAGACCAGTTGAACATCCAGTCATTGGTACCAAATGGGTCTTCAGAAATAAACTTGATGAATCAGGTGTTGTGGTAAGAAACAAAGCAAGGTTAGTTGCTTAAGGGTATAATCAAGAAGAAGGCATAGATTATGATAAGGCCTTTGCTCCTGTTGCTAGATTAGAGTCCATTCGCATGTTACTTGCATTTGCATCATATAGATCCTTTAAGCTATATCAAATGGATGTTAAGAGTGCATTCTTAAATGGATATATTCTAGAAGAAGTATATGTTGAACAACCACCTGGTTTTGAAAGTCATGAACATCCAGAACATGTATTCAAGCTTAAAAAGGCATTATATGGACTTAAGCAAGCACCTAGGGCTTGGTATGATAGGTTAAGCTCATACTTGGTTTCTAAAGGTTTTTCTAGAGGAAATGTCGATTCAACATTGTTTGTTAAGTCTGACAAACGTGATGTCATCATTGTGCAAATCTATGTTGATGATATTTTATTTGGTGCTACTAATGATCTACTTTGTAAGGAATTTGAAAGCCTCATGCACAGTGAATTTGAGATGAGCATGATGGGTGAGCTCAATTTCTTTCTTGGCTTTCAAGTTAAGCAACTTGATGGAGGTATCTTCATCAATCAAGCTAAGTACACTCGTGAGCTACTGAAGCGGTTTGGTTTGTCAGAAACCAAGCCTAGCCCCACTCCAATGAGTACATCCACCAAACTTGACAAGGATGAACACGGTAAGGATGTTGATATAAAATTGTACAGGGGTATGATAGGTAGTCTTCTATATCTCACAGCCACTAGACCTGATATAATGTTTAGTGTGTGCTTATGTGCAAGGTTTCAATCATGTCCAAAAGAATCACATCTTAAGGCAATTAAGCGCATATTCAAATATCTTAAGGGCACACCTTCGCTTGGTTTATGGTACCCCAAAGTTAACTCTTTTGAGCTAACAAGCTATTCAGATGCAGATTTTGCAGGATGTACCCTAGATAGAAAAAGCACAAGTGGAACTTGTCAATTACTTGGACAATCCCTTGTGTCTTGGTCAAGCAAGAAGCAAAATTCGGTTGCAACATCCACCACTGAGGCTGAATATGTTGCTGCAGGAGCTTGTTGTGCCCAAGTCCTATGGATGAAACAAACTCTTTGTGATTATGGACTAACATTTAATTGTGTTCCCATCTATTGTGACAGCTCCAATGCCATCAATTTGACTAAGAATCCTATACAACACTCTCGGACCAAGCACATTGAAGTGAGGCATCATTTTATCCGAGATCATGTGTTAAAGAAAGATGTTGCCATTGAGTTCGTGAAAACTGAAAATCAGCTTGCTGACATCTTCACAAAGCCACTCAAAGGAGATCAGTTCACCAAAATCAGGCTTGAACTTAGAATGTGCAATTTACCATGACTTATTTGCTTATTTGGTTTTACTATTGGTTTTAGGTTTGGCTGCTGTATAAAACCATGCTCTTTCGCTGACATATGCAAACATGATCATATTAGCACTTCATGCATTTATCCCACATTACACACACTTTCACGATGCATTTTGGCATATGAGGAAATTGCTTGAGGCATTACAGTCATCAATTGAGACAAAATGGATGAAGAGAAGTAGTATGGTTTCAGTGAAAACCATGTACCCAGCAGTTATTACCCAATGGACAAAAGCATCTTTGGTTGGAAACAAAGAAGATCTGGATAATTGAAGATGGTCAACTAAAAGATATTCTGTGGGGATAAAAATCAGAATCTCTGGTCGGAAAGAAAGGAAGGTCAAAATGATCCTGATTTTTCAAAAGTGGGGGACCATCATGACCACGCCTTGATAATCTCTAAAAAAGTGGAAGAGGAGTTAATGCTTTCAACCGTTGCAAGCTATCTTATGATCTGTTCTGATTCCTTTGCCACTCTCTCTCCAATAATCCATTCCCTTAACCGGTCACATCCACTTCTTTTTAAACCCCACACACACTCCTTCATCAACACAAATTCTCATTCACTCACAACTCTATCCCTAAATCCTTCTCTCTTCTAAATCAGAATTGCTTTCAAACCCAAACACTCACAAGATGAGGAAGAGAAACACCAAAACAGCCAAGTCTAAGAAGCATGTTTCTAAACAAACCTCTTTTACCTCCAACACTACCAAACCTAAGCCACAAAATCGAGGAAAGATTGAGGCTGCCAAACTTGCACACCTCAAGAAGGTGCATAAACAAAAGGAGATGGAGGTGCTCACTACCACTCTATGTGCTGCTACAAAGGCTGAAGAATCAGTGAAGTTCAAGGAGGCTTGGGAAAAGCAGGAAATTCAGAAGGGGTCTGAAAAAGTTTAGCTTGATCAAGAATCTTGGCTAACCATAGAGAAAAGCACTGTTCCTGAAGGCCTCATGGCTCAAAACACCTCTCACTGGTAATACACCTCAAACTGACCTCTTATGTCCAGATGCCATTAGTTATCGTGTTCCTACACCTGAAGATAGTGAGAAGACCATCCCACACACCACCAATGATAAGCCTAGTGCTAGCACAACCACCATACTTATAGAAGATCCTCCTGTGCTTACCCCCTATATGGTCACATTAATGATTGATAACTTTGTTAAGCACATAGTAATTCCACCTGGTCATGATCCCAAAATATTTCATGAAAAAAAAAGAGAGTAATTTGGGGATATGATTTCAGATTTTATCATCAAAGGCCATGCTCCTCCTGAAAGCCTCATCCGAACACCCTCTAGAGCAGAAAAAGAAGCCTACTCCAAAGCATTGCGTGAAGGAACTGAACTGCTAGATACTACTAAGAAGGCAAGTTGTGAAGTTGGTAATAAGACCAACTTGGTTTCTAATGTGGTTTCCGCTGTGGTTCCACCCGTGGTTTCGGTTCAAACCACCTCACAGCCTGTTGATAAGCCACACACTATGGATCTAAACATTGCACAACAAGAGGAGGACGATGATGTAATGACTGATATACTCAGGGTGAGCAAAGAAGCTGTTGATTCTATCCATTCCTTCGAGTATGTGGCTTCTGAGGAACCAGATGAATCGATTGACATTGATCATGAGACACCAATAAAGATGAAGACTTCTCAGAATAAGACGAAAGCAAAAGTGTCTCACAAGCCAGTCAAGCATGTGAACCTTGTCACTCCAAAGAAGAGCACTGGTACTGTCTTTCATGCACCAACTGACGCTATGGTTTCCAAGAAACCAGCCTCAAAACCAATGACAAAGGCTGAAGGAAAAAGAAAGATTGGAGAACCTGAACCAGAACTAGAACCAGAAGATGATGAAGAATCTGGAGATCACTCAAGCTCAAACAGTTCTAAGTCTGAGGATGTTGCGTCAGAAGAGACTGAAGTTTCTAAGAAGAGAAAAAGGGGAGATGATTCGGATGATGATTCCAACTTCAATGATGCAGAAGAGAGTCAAGAAGAAGCTAGTGAAGATGACTCAGAAAAGAATGACCGAGATGAAGATGAAGAGCATGATGATGAAGAAGATGAAGAGGAGGAAACCCCAGCTACACCTCCAAAGAAGAAGGAAAAAGGACCAGTCAAAGGCAAATTCACAAAGAAGAAGAAGAAGAGAGATGTGAATTTGTCTTCTTTTTATGCACCACACACTGTGGTTATGGAGGATTTTGCTGACTGGGGAGTATCTGATATCTTGAAGAAAGTTCAGCTTGGTTTTCTGGCCACCTTGAAGGCCAAAGTAAATGAACGAATGGTCAAAGAATTCTTTAAGTTTCTAAAATCGACCATTAATGCTGTTGGTGCCACTGCATCCATTACCACCCGTCTTAATGGGAAGACTGTTACCATTACTGCCAAGGACATTGTTGCGATCCTTAAGTTGAAGGCCGACAAAATTCAAGTTGTGTATGACAATGAGAAGCATCATAAGGGCACTCCTACTGATGTTGAGGGAAACAAGTTGCTCTTTGGTAGATCTTATCAGAGAGGGAAGTACAAGGATTTCGTTCCAGTGCATCGCGTGTTGATGTACATGCTGACTCGTGTGGTTTTACCGAGACCACACCATAAAACCACGGTGATGCTCAGTGATCAGTGGACTTTGGCCTGTATTATCAATTAGACACCCATCTGCTATGGAACTCTAATTCTTCATCATCTGGCCACTTGCAAGGTTTCATGTTTTGGAGGTTTGATCACTCTCTTGGCTCGAAAATTCTCTTCGATTCCCACAGATGGTCCTGCTCCTATTAGTCCTGTGATTATCAGCAGTCTCACTCTGTCCAAGATGTCTATTAAGCCTGATGCAAAAGGGAATTACTCCGTGACCAAGAAACCAAAAGGGAAGGCTATTCAGAATGATGATCTTCATGCTCGTGTGGCTGCGGTTGAAAGTTTGCTAGATGATCTTAAGGAACAGATGACTGACTTTGAGGCTACTGTGATGAAAGCTCTGGATAAAATTGCTGCTTCTTATCCTGAGTCTGATACTGATGATGAGTGATGCCTCAACTGCTGATGCCCCTAGGACATGCATTACATTTTGTGTTCTTCATGGTTTATATTATGGTTCTTATTATGGTTCTTATGTTGGTTTTTTGTGTTTCCTTTCTGCACAACGTCTTTAATTTCAGTTCGGATGTTCGATATTTGAATATTATGTTTATGTTCCTTTTCTTATAATATGTCTACTATTTCTACCCTTTGTCCTTCTTATATTTTGTTGAGCCAAAAGAGGGAGAAAATTGTTGGTTGGTTGGAATCTGGAATCCAACACTATTAAGCATACATTGTGGATAATTATTGTTGATTATTATGATTGCGCTACTCAGCTATTGTCAATATATGCTAGATGATTGGTGTTATAAGCAAGGGGAGGTTTTTGGCTAAGTTGAATAAGCCAATGGTGCTTAATGCACAAAAATATTTGTTATTGGGGGAGTATAAATGCAAGGGGAGTATGCTTACATGATGTATTATTTTGTTGCTAACCCTGGCTTTTGCAGAGATCAACACAATGTTTGTCATCATCAAAAAGGGGGAGATTATTAGCCTAAACATGGGTCTAATACTCTAATTAATGTTAATTTATAATTAACCATGTTTAGTGTGTTGATATATTATGATTTTGATGACTAACAAACTGGATTAGAAGTTTGCCATATATACTTGTGTTGAGTCTTATTGCAGCGTGGTTTTCAGTTTGGTTTTCACCTTGGTTCTATCCAAAAACCAGACGGCTTGGTTTCAGAAGAAACCACACCTGACTGTCAACGTCGTGGTCCCAGCTGCAAGTGGCCAAGTGGTCCTAATGGTCCATACAGCAATTAAGGCCAACTCCCAACTACTTCAACAGGCAGAGAAAATGGTCCAACACTATGCAGAAGTCTTCAACCCTTGTCTCTCACCTCTCTTTGATCAATTATGTGAAGGGGACCATGTGGTCCGAATTGCCAAAAATGGAAAGTCTTTGTATAATGTAGGCAAATGGAGAGTGGACTTCCTCAAAATGAAGCAGCAGCATCCTGCAGAGCATCAAGGTCTGATCTGGAGCTTCATGGGAGAATGTAGCCATTGAAGGAAGAGAAAAATATCTCACCTACCCCCACTAACTCAAGCACTATATAAGGAAGGCCATTGCATATCTTTCTTCCTTAACCCATCCATTTGAAAACGTGCTATTGAGTTGATTCTTGTGCTTATACCTGCTGTGTTCTTGCTGTTCTTGAGAGCTTTGGATTTGTGCTTAATCTTGTTCTCCAAGTCTTTACAAAGGGTAGAGTGTTTAGGCAAGACTAGTGTAGTATTGCTGGGTCCTCAAATCAGGGTTTTTGATTTGAGTAAAGGTTAGAGTTTAGCCTGCAAAAGTTTGGTTTCTGTAATCGGTTAAAGCTAATCCCGCAAAAGCCTAAGATAGTGAGAGTTTCTAAAATCCTAAAGGAAGGGCCTTTAGGTAGTGAAGGTATCTGGTGAGGGGGAACCACTATAAATCCCTGTGTCAACCTTTCTCTCTTTTATTCTCTCTACCTTTGTACATTTCACACTAATTAGTTCTGTGTGTTTGTGGTTCGTAAAGAAACCACTTGGTTCCTCAGAAACCAAAGTGATTCCATAGAAACCAACTCATAAACCAACCTCGATTGAAGGATAGCCTGATTCACCATCCCCCCTCCCCCCCCTCTCAGGCCTATTCGGGCTAACAAATAGGCCTGCAACCTCACACGGTGTCCTACGTCACATATGAGCAGGCCAAGCTATCCCTTAGCGACGGTCCTTTGGCACCCAACCAGCTGCATACCCTAAGCATCTCACATAATGAATCAATATGTGGTACGTGCATATGTGTGTTTGTGAATTTAAGTGTGTAGAAATGGGTTGTTTTTTTTTTTATTTCGATAAACCCAAAAAAACCAAAAAAATTAGAAAAGATGTATAGTCCAAAATTGTGTGGTATGGATTGGCAAGTCTAGTGAACACGCCTAGGAATGTAAGTCTATATTGATGAGGATTTTTGGTGTTGTTTCCCTAGTTATTCGTCTGTCTTTGAGGATCCATAGTTGCATGCATTGAACATTGCATAGTTTTTTTTCAAACAAAAATAATTCGAGCCTAGGAGTGTCGTTTTCATCTTTTTGACTTTTGGTCTTCAAAGAAAAGGGGGAAATTGGCTTTCAAACAAACGAGGAAATTTTTTTTTTGTGAGTGTATTCCATCATAATTTTCGTACCATTTCAAAGAAAACAAAGCCTAAATCTAGGATTCTTGATGACTATGACCTTTATCGCTAGAAAATTGGACGTTTAGGACACCATGGGTAAGTAGTGCCGTAGTTGGAAGGAGATGATGGAAAAATTTGAAATCATGTGCGTATCCCAAGCTAATAACCCCGTGAGTGGAAAATGGACAGTGAGATAGTGGAGACATTGAAAGTCATATCGAGGGATGTTGAGACGAAAGGAGCTGAGATCTTGGGGCCTTCTCATGAGAAGAGATGACCTGGTTGGGCATTCTCCTAGAGAGGGGATGTAAGCCCCGATTTTTATTTATAAACCAAGTTCATGAGCGAAGATGAGAAGCTGAGTTAAGGAATCAGGTTGATGAGCTAAGCCGAGGAGCCGAGTTGGCGAGCCATGATGAGAGGCTGAGTTGAGGAACCAGGTTGATGAGCTAAGCTGAGGAGCCGAACTGACTAACCGAATTGATGAGCAGAGCTGAGGTGTCGAGTAGAAGACGATGAGCTAAGTCGTTGGGTTGAGACGTTGCCATTGGGGCCTTCTCAAATGAACCAGATGTGATTTCCAACAATTAGGAAGCGATGAAGCGGTGAGAATGACGATGGAAACGATGATGAGGAGACAATGGAGAAGGTTATGAGATGATGGCGAGACGATGACAATGGAGAAGATGCATTCTAAAGGGTGAACAAGAAGTGCAAGTGGGTCGACTGGAAACCATAGACCGAATTGCTAAGTATGGATAGAATGATGACAGAGAGCTGGGAGTGTCATAATAGTTGATCTTTAGAGTCTGGAAGCTGAGTCGAGCTGAAAGAAGTAAGGGTTTGATAATTGTACTTTGATTTTCACATAATGAGTAAAATCTAGATTTCCTTATTTTTTGTGTATATGTAGCGAATTGATTGTGTATGACTTCATGAGATTCTATTAAATCAATTAGGGGGCCATAAAATGAACTACAAAGACCTGATTCTGTGGATGTAACTCAACCCTACCTAACCAACATTCGACCAACCCCAGCAGATCCCTAAATACCTACCTTCACCGACCTTCACACACCTACCAAATTTGACCTTTGAACACCTATCCGAT
Organism: Turnera subulata; assembly: GCA_028386065.3. Taxonomy (NCBI): domain Eukaryota; kingdom Viridiplantae; phylum Streptophyta; class Magnoliopsida; order Malpighiales; family Passifloraceae; genus Turnera; species Turnera subulata. The sequence continues at coordinate 193,775 of JAKUCV010004912.1, forward strand.
CCGATATCCATATTAACCCCATCACATCTACCTCGAACACTTGTCTAGAAGAGTCGCTTCCCAAAGATGAATCCAGTTTCCGAAAAAAGTTGTATCCGAATGCACTTGTTCAAAAGGGTCATTCCTCTTGAAAAAAAAGGAAGAGAAAAGAAAAAAAAAAGAAAAAAATTCGAAAAAAGAGAAAAACAATGAAAATGAGGAAGTGACCCTTAGTGCTTGAATGCTGATTCATCACCCATCCCCTGAAATCAAAAAGAAAGGAAGGAGTCATAACGAACAAGGCAAGTGTTGTCCCGCTACCTTTTGCCTTCTGTCAAACACCCGCCACCTTTAGCCTTCCACAAAACATTTTATCGCATCCACAGATACGTAGGAAATTCAGCAACGGGCCTTGTCTATGAATTGTTGGTTCCCAGGTTGGTTCAATAGAAATATTGGAGTCAATTCTAGACGGACATGCCACAGTGTTGATTGTATTAGATCTCCTTCACAGTCATAAAGCCCTCACTTTCGGACTTGTATTTCAATCCTCAAGATGGTGTAGTTGACAATCGAACCTGTCTCTCTCAAATAGATTCACCTACCATTTGGTCAGCTTACTCCCCAATGGTGGTCTCTCATTCTTGGATTCCTCATCAATCCCTCCTTAAAGCCATAGTCTACTTCTCCAATAGTCATTTAAGTATACCGGACCCGAGTGGTCTCCACCTTTCCCGAGCTTAGTGATTCTAGTGTCTATGGCTGCTATCCCTGCATTAAAAAAAAAGGAAAAAGAAAGGAAAAGAAGAGAGTCTGATAGGTTGAAAATCTGAGAGGGCAGCCTAGGCAAAAGTTAAAGCTAAAGGTAAAGTGGGGATAGTAGTAGCCATTGACGAAGATATACTCGCGCACTAGACCATGTTGCTCCTTAAGGTGAACCTTGAGATTATGAACCTTGTGTCTATGTCTTGAATGGACACGTTAGCTCTCATTTGGAATAGCTCAAAGTGTCTCATGAGTATGTTCATCTTGGATTCTTTCACTTGATTGGTACATTCATGATCTACACAAAGAAGGCTCCAAATTTCATGTGCGGTATTACATGATCAAACTCTTTTGAATTCAGCTTGGCTGATGCCACAAAAGAGAGCATTCTTGGCTTGTGCATCTAGCTTCACCCTTTTCATTTCCTCTTCACTCTAGAATTGTATTTCTTTGGCTGGACGTGTATATGGTGTACTCACAATTTTCCATATCTCCAAGTTACTTTCCTTCAAGGAAAGTCTTCATTTGGAATTTTCAATAGTCGAAGTTTAACCCATTGAAGTATGAAGCATTGTTGATGTTGCTTCCCTCAAATACCATGATCTTTTCTCCTGGAGGTTAATCTAACAATAGAGATCCTTGCTCTGCCACCAATTGTAGGCCCAAATTGGCTAAGAGAGGGATGAATTAGCCATTTTTTGGTTAAGCACCAATTCAGCATCATTGATGCTAAATCGACTCTGAACTTGAAACTGGTAGATTATGAACACACTAGACCACAATTAACGAGAGAGTTAGAGAGAATTGAACAAAGGATTTAGAGTGGTTCCCCACGACGGTGTATATCTACTACTCAAGGAGTCCACATTGAGATTTCTAAACTTCACTGTACTTGGGCTTTTAAGGGTTCAACCACAACCTTTTACAAGCTTTTTCCCTAGGCTAAACTCAAACCTATCACTCCCCACAAACCTCTCTGGTTTGCTGAATCTCACCTTAGCAGAACTAATCCCAAGTCCTCACTAAGATGTGTTTAATTCTCGGAACAAATTATTTTCAATGACCAAGTCAAAAAGATTTACAATTAAGCTCAATAGTCATTGCCTTCAGAATATATCTTAATTTTGGCTTAATGGAGAACTGCAAGTATAACTCAGCTTTCTTGATCTCAAAATTTTATAATAGCAACTCTAAGTGGAGTTCTTCAGTCTTGCTTCAATTTATAGAGGCTGGGAAGAAGTAGCCTCCAAATCCAACGGCTACAAGTCACCATCAGCTTCTGCGGGATCTAGAATCGTCGGTGCCAGAACATTCATATTCGCATTTTCCAACTAGTGGTCTGCACATGCTTAGCAGACTTCTAGGTTTGATGATCCTAAGTTGGACTGAATCGAATAGATACATTGTGAGAGCTTTCCAGTCCTTTTAACATGCACCTGCAGAGATGAAAGGAGTAGAATATTAGGTTTTTCAAGTGTGGGAGCTGCTCCAACAAGTGGCTTAAAATCCCAATGTCACTAAGGCCATGGTGGGTGTCTCAACTACCATGAAAGCGACATCTCTAGGAGCTTTTCCAACAACCCTATTCCACTTGCACACACCAACTCCACTAACTCCAAACTTGAAAGATCTGATCACCTGTTTGATTTAGGTGTTTAGGAGGTGGAAAATAATTATTATAACCATTCTTAACCGTACTTTGTCATAATCAAAACTAATTAAACCCATGGTTGGTTAATCACCAATTTGAACTAATTATCCTATTAATTAAGCACTAATTACACATATTAATTGCCTTAATCAAACATAGGAGAGCTTTTTTTTGTTCTGTATGTCAAATGAATAGGTTAGGAGCTGTATTTATAGGTGAATGGGAAAGGATGGTTAATGTTAGGAATAAAAAGAACTCCTAAAGACTAAGTAAGTTAGCAAGTTTGCAGATAATTCAGTAACCATATTGAGTTTTTCACTAAATTTTTCCTAGAATTACTCAAACCACTTAGATTGGACCAAGTCATTCTATTGATTGGGCCTTTGGGTTTTGAAACAAAAACAAAAATTGTGTTGAGCCTTTTCGGAATTCAACTAAACTGGCCCAAACCGTGCCGTCTCATGTGTGCGAGTGTGAACACCCAAATTGGACCCACGAATTTTCTACTAAAATTGAATTTTAAACATACTTGAACCTTGAATTGATGAGATGATTCAATCCTAGGATTAAGACATGTCAAGAATTTAACTTAGTAGAAATAATATATTTTGGTAATTTGGACTTTCATGTATTTGAACTCTAGGATTAATGAGATGATTTAATCTTAGAATAAAATATATAATAAGGTTTATTTAGGCTGGAATATATTTTGGACCTTTTATTTATTCTTATTCCAATTATATTGAGAAGATTTATTTTTGGGTTAAGAATGGGTTTGAGGGCCCAAGTTAATTCTCCAGAATTTGATAAGCCCATTAACACATTTCTTGCAGAATAATTTTAGCTCTGATTTTCGTGGAAATCAGAGTTAAATCATCATTTAAGTAAATTGTGTTTTTGGTATGATTTTGCTCAAAATGGACGTCAATGTGTAATCAATCAATTATATAATGATTTAGGGGAGTAATAATCAAGTAATTGAGTGATTTTGGGTTGATTAGGGGTTGATTACGCGGTAGGATCAAATCAGGGCTGAATTAGGGGGATTGGGGGTTCGAAAATGGAAAGAACGGATGACACGCAGACTGCCAGGCGGTCCTTTCGCGACGACCGCCAGGTGCCGGCGTACATCCACGCATGACCGCCGGCACTGGCGGTCATGCAGCAGATGACCGCTGGCAATGGCGGTCATCACTTCCCAGATTCGCCAAAATCTCTGATTTTGTTTCTAATTTCGATCCTATGCGGTTTTGGACCAGATTTTCGGGCATAATCTTCACCATTAAGCAGGTTCACACCTCTAGACATCCCAGAGCACTACAAATAGGACTCCTCACACAGATTTCAAGGGGATCAATCAGTCATTACACACACACCCCTATAAGCTTTGTTTGCTTGGAGAAACTATACTTCTCCAAGCTTAGAAAACATTCCTGTAGGCAGAAACTCTGGAGAAATTTCATAGGAAAGCATCAAAGAAGAAGCCAACAAGAGGAAATCAGGAGGAGAGCAAGAAGAGGAAGCAATCAAGAGCAATCTAGGGGCTAAGAAGGTGGGCAATCCAAGTGGAAAGACCTGACGCAAGCAGTCTCAGAAAACAATTCATATGTCGAGTTCTACAAGTCAGATTGCCATGATCTTGGATTTTCTAGAAAGTTAAGAGGGAGGGCTACAACTTTTTTGTTGGGACCAGAAGCTGAATCGGCCATTTTCATTGTCCAAAATTCAGAAGAAGACAACTCATAGATTCTGTCCAACAACCGAAATAAGTGTTCTAACCCTTTTTAATTACGCACTTCAATAATTGCTGCTTGCTGGTTATTTGATGATGCTTTTGTTGATTATGTGATTGTTGTGTTGCCATGTCAAGAACTACGTGGGCTTTGAACCCAGTTGCCTGGGTACGTAGGTGATCTTTGGTGGTGGAGACTCAAGCCCAAATATTTTTTATTTTTCCTTTTTGTTCCAAACCTTTTTCTGCTACCCCTCCAATTCAATTTTGTTATTGATGTGAATTGTTTCCATACTTGCACACCTGCACAAGGCACACTTGTACTTTACAATTGCACAAGGTTTCGACTCAGCATGGATGGGTGCCTAACACCTTCCTATCCGTGACGAATTGTCTTTGGTTTGCCACGACCATGTAGCCTAAAGGAGTCATGTAAAGGATTTTTCCAAATTTTGCCCTTAATAAAATTTGGTTGGCGACTCCAATGACAAGGGATTGACCTGAGAAAGAAGGTGAAAGGATTAGGTGAATCGGCCCAAGTGATTTAGGACCGGGTATTCACAGTGAGGCTTCTGTTAGCCTAAACATGGGTCTAATACTTTAATTAGTGTTAATTCATAATTAACCATGTTTAGTGTGTTGATATATTATGATTTTGATGACTAACAAACTGGATTAGATGTTTGCCATATATACTTGTTTTGAGTTTTCTCGCAGGTTGGTTTTAAGCTTGGTTTCTCAGCTTGGTTTCAGAAGAAACCACACCTGTCTGTCAACATCGAGGTCCCAACTGCAAGTGGCCAAGTGGTCCCAATGGTCCATACAGCAATTAAGGCCAACTCCCAACTACTCCAACGGGCAGAGAAAATGGTCCAACACTGGAGAGAAGTCTTCAACCCTTGTCTCTCACCTCTCTTTGATCAATTATGTGAAGGGGACCATGTGGTCCACACTTATGGTCCCAGATAGCTAAAAATGGAATGTTTTCAAGTAATTGAGCTGCAAAGAGAGTGGACTTCCTGAAATGAACCCAACACCAGCTAGTGGATTGTGGAGTCAACTCTGAAGACTGATTTGTACCACATAGCCGTTGGATGAAGAGCTGAAGAGTACTTTAGAGCCATTGGATGAAGATCTTTCTACCTACCCCCACCAACTCAAGCATTATATAAGGAAGGCCATTGCATATCTTTCTTCCTTAACCCAGCCATTTGAAAACGTGCTATTGAGTTGATTATTGAGCTTATACCTGCTGTGTTCTTGCTGTTCTTGAGAGCTTTGAATTTGTGCTTAATCTTATTCTTCAAGCTCTTACAAGGGTAGTGTGTTTAGGCAAGACTAGTGTAGTATTGCTGGGTCCTCAAATTAGGGTTTTGATTTGAGTAAAGGTTAGAGTTTAGCCTGAGAAAAACTTGTAAAGGTTAGAGCTTAGCCTGCAAAAGCTTGTGTGTGTAAAGGTTTGAGCTTAGCCTGCAAAAGCTTGGTTTCTGTAATCGGTTAAGGCTGATCCCGCAAAAGCCTAAGATATTGAGAGTTTCTGAAATCCTAAAGGAAGGGCCTTTAGGTAGTAGAGGTACCTGGTGAAGGGGAACCACTATAAATCACTGTGTCAATCTTTCTCTATTCTGTTCTCTCTATCTTTGTGCATTTAACACTAATTAGTTCTGTGTATTTGTGGTTCGTAAAGAAACCAATTGGTTCCTCAGAAACCAAAGTGATTCCATAAAAACCAACTCAGAAACCAACCTCGATTGAAGGGTAGCCTGATTTAACCCCCCCCTCTGCCTATTTGGGCTAACAATTGGTAGCGAAGCCACGTCCTCAGTATAAAGGAGTAACATCCAGAGGCAAATATCATGGCTTATGAGGAAAATAACATCAACAAAGCACCCCACTTTGATGGTGCAAACTTTGATTACTGGAAGTTCAGGATGAAGATCTTCCTTGAAGGCAAAGATCTGGAGATGTGGAACATTGTACATCATCCTTATGCCAGACCACTGAGGGACATGCAGTTCTGGTCAGAAGAGGAGCTAAAAAAGGCTAAGCTTGATGCTCAAGCCAAGAATGTCCTTCTTTGTGGAATAAGTGAGAGTTAGTTTCAAAGAGTCAGATTTTGTGAAACTGCCTATGAGATCTGGAGGCTTCTATGCGTCACTCATGAAGGCGCAAACCAAGTGAAGGAGTTAAGGCTCAATCGTCTCATGAGGGACTATGAACTGTTTCAGATGGTTTCTGGTGAAACCGTACAAGAGATGGATACTCGCTTCACAATTATGTGCAACAGCCTTGCAACTCTTGGGAAGGTTATCACACACAGAGAAAAGGTTGCAAAGGTACTTAGGTCTCTACCTATGGAGTGGGAGCCCAAGGTGACTGCCATAGAAGAAGCTCAGAACTTGAACACTCTCACCTATGATGAGCTGATTGGCAAGCTTATAGTGCATGGCTCCAAGTTTGAAACCAGGGAACCAAAGAAGAAGGACCTGGCCTTAAAATCCCATGAATTTGGTGATGAAGACAGTGACTCTGATGTGGCACATCTTTCCAAAAGGGTTGTAAGATATCTCAAGATGAAAAAGCAGCAAAAGAGTAGAAGTCCTAGAGGTGTGAAGATTGAAGAACCAAAGAAAGATCCTCTAATCTGTTTTGGCTGCAACCGACCTGGTCACATTAAAGTTGAATGTACACATCAGAAGAAGAACATATATGACTCTTCAAAAACAATAGGGACGAGGGCTATGGTCGCTTGGGATGACTCGGATTTTGAAAGCAATTCTGAAATAGAAGAAGCTGTGAACCTTTGTCTGATGGCTCAAGAAGAATCTGAGGTATTTGATGCTCCTCACTTTACTTTTGATGAATTACAAGATGCTTTTGGTGAATTGCATGATAAGTATAAGCAAGTGCTTAAAAAGAATAGTGCATACAAGAAAAGAATTGAGATTCTTGAATATGATGCTGAAGCTCATAGAAATGCATATGAAAAGCTCACCGAAGCTCTGAAATCTTGTGAGACTTTGAAAGTTGATAAATTTGCTATCCAAAATGCTCATGATGAACTTGAAAAGAAAATTGCTTGCAACATTGCTACTTGTGAAAAATTGCTGAAAGAAAACGATAGGTTAAATAAGAGTGTTGAAGATCTAAAGTGTTCTCTTGAGAAATTCACTAAAGGAAAAGATAGTTTAAATCTTCTGCTAGGACAGCAAAGACATTCAGTGCAGAAAGAAGGAATAGGTGCTAATCACATGGTTTTTAACAAACCAAGCTCTACAAACCATGTGGTTTTTCACAAACCAAGTCCACCGATGAAATTTGTTAAAGCTGGGTCTAGTCAACCATATAGACCAAGGATGAACATGCATATGCACTCACATCACTCTGAAGCACCACATATTACCTGTCATTTCTGTGGTAGAGTTGGTCATGGCATTAGGTCTTGTTGGTTCAAGAAACGCAACTGTCATGTAAAGTATGTGTGGGTTCCGAAAGGAACCAAGCCTAACCCTAAAGGACCCAAATCAGTTTGGGTACCTAAAACTTGATCATGCTGACAGGAAAACAGGAATGAGTAGATCTTGGACTGTGGTTGTTCAAGGCATATGACAGGGGACTCTTCCATGTTCTCATCCCTTACTAAAAAGGACCGAGGTAATGTAACTTTTGGTGATATGTCAAAAGGTAAAATTCTTGGTTTCGGTGATATTAATTCTTGTCCTGTTATTGAGCATGTCTTACTGGTTGATAACCTCAAATATAACTTGCTAAGCATCAGCCAATTATGTGATAAACGGTACAAAATTATATTTAAAGCATCTAGATGTTTGGTCACTAACAGAAACCAAGTGGTTTTTGTTGGAAAGCGAAAAGGTAACATATACTCTATCAACCTAAATGATGTGGCTAATCCTGATTTCAAGTGTCTAAGTGCTAGAACAGAAACCCCAACTCTATGGTATAGAAGGCTTGGTCATGCAAATTTGGAGCTTATTTCAAATTTGTCCAAAAAGGAGTTGGTGAGAGGACTACCAATGCTCAAATATGAAAAAGAAACCACATGTAGAGCATGTCATCTGGGAAAACAGGTTAAAATTTCCTTTAAACATACACACACTATCTCTACATCTAGACCACTTGAATTATTGCATATTGACTTGTTTGGTCCCGTGAGAACCATTAGCTTAGGTGGTAAAAGTTATGTTCTTGTGGTGGTTGATGATTATTCTAGGTACACATGGGTTGTATTTCTTGCTCAAAAGGATCATGCATGTTATGAATTTGGTACTCTTGTTAGGAAAGTACAAAATGAAAAAGGCTACAAAATTTCGAAAATTAGAAGTGATCATGGAGGTGAATTTGATAACCTTCTCTTTAAACACTTCTGTGAGCAAAGTGGTATTGAACACACCTTTTTGACTCCTAGAACGCCTCAACAAAATGGGGTAGTTGAAAGGAAAATTCAAACTTTGCAAGAAATAGCTAGAACTATGCTTAATGAGCATAAGTTACCTGCATATTTCTGGGTAGAGGGTGTAAACACAGCATGCTACATTCTAAATAGAGTATCCTTACGTCCTTTAATTGAAAAGACCCCTTATGAGATATGGTTTGATAAGAAACCAAGCATCAGTTACTTTCGTATTTTTGGGTCTAAATGTTATATACTTAATACTAAGAATAACCTTGATAAATTTGATGCTAAATCTGATGATGGTGTTTTTATTGGGTATTCACTTACTAGTAAGGCATATAGAGTGTATAATAAAAGAAACTTGGTTGTAGAAGAAACCATGTATGTTGTATTTGATGAAATTGACCCTTGTGATGAAAGTGATGATATAGATACTGACATAGCTTCTGATGAGCAACCACATATTGTCAATCGTGAGAATTCTATGGATGAGGAGGATGAACCACCTGTGCTGGCACCACCTACACCTTCTGTGTTGGAACCAAGAGTGGAACCAAGCGTCCAACCACGCCTGGAACCAGTGATCCAACCAAGTGGTTCTGGTGAAGAACCAAATATAGCAGAACAAGGATCAACTTCCCATGGAAACATTAGGGCACCCAGGGGACATACAACTGATGTTATCCTTGGTGATCTAAATAAAGGAGTGACTACCAGATCCTCACTGCACAATATCAATTCGCATCTTGCATTCCTCTCTCAAGTTGAACCCAAAAGTGCAAAAGAAGCCATTCTTGATGAGAATTGGATTATGGCAATGCAAGAAGAGCGAAACCAATTCAAAAGAAGCAAAGTTTGGGAGCTTGTGCCAAGAACAGTTGAACATCCAGTCATTGGTACCAAATGGGTCTTCAGAAATAAACTTGATGAATCAGGTGTTGTGGTAAGAAACAAAGCAAGGTTAGTTGCTCAAGGGTATAATCAAGAAGTGGGTATTGATTATGATGAGACCTTTGCTCCTGTTGCTAGATTAGAGTCCATTCGTATGCTACTTGCATTTGCATCATATAAATCCTTTAAGCTATATCAAATGGATGTTAAGAGTGCATTCTTAAATGGATATATTCTAGAAGAAGTATATGTTGAACAACCACCTGGTTTTGAAAGTCATGAACGTCCAGAACATGTATTCAAGCTTAAAAAGGCATTATATGGACTTAAGCAAGAACCTAAGGCTTGGTATGATAGGTTAAGCTCATACTTGGTTTCTAAAGGTTTTTCTAGAGGAAAAGTCGATTCAACACTGTTTGTTAAGTCTGAAAAACGTGATGTCATCATTGTGCAAATCTATGTTGATAATATTTTATTTGGTGCTACTAATGATCTACTTTGTAAGGAATTTGAAAGCCTCATGCACAGTGAATTTGAGAAGAGCATGATGGGTGAGCTCAATTTATTTCTGGGCTTTCAAGTTAAGCAAGTTGATGGGGGTATCTTCATCAATCAAGCTAAGTACACTCGTGAGCTACTGAAGCGGTTTGGTTTGTCAGAAACCAAGCCTAGCCCCACTCCAATAAGTACGTCCACCAAACTTGACAAGGATGAATACGGTTAGGATGTTGATATAAAATTGTACAAGGGTATGATAGGTAGTCTTCTATATCTCACAGCCACTAGGCCTGATATAATGTTTAGTGTGTGCTTATGTGAAAGGTTTCAATCATGTCCAAAAGAATCACATCTTAAGGCAATTAAGCGCATATTAAAGTATCTTAAGGGAACATCCTCTCTCAGTCTATGGTATCCTAAAGTCAGCACTTTTGAGCTAACAAGTTATTCAGATGCAGATTTTGTAGGGTGCACATTAGATCGAAAAAGCACAAGTGGGACATGCCAATTACTTGGGCAGTCTCTTGTGTCTTGGTCAAGCAAGAAGCAAAATTCTGTTGCAACCTCAACCACTGAGGCTGAATATGTTGCAGCAGGAGCTTGTTGTGCACAAGTCCTATGGATGAAACAGACTTTATGTGATTATGGACTAACATTTAATTGTGTGCCAATCTATTGTGACAGCTCTAGTGCTATTAATCTGACCAAGAATCCTGTACAACACTCTCGGACCAAGCACATTGAAGTGAGGCATCATTTTATCCGAGACCATATGTTGAAGAAGGAAGTGGCAATTGAATTCGTGAAGACTGAAAATCAGCTTGCTGATATCTTTACAAAGCCACTCAAAGAGGATCAATTCACCAAGATCAGACTTGAACTTAGAATGTGTAACTTACCTTGACTCATATGCTTACTTGGTTTGGTACTTGGTTTTATGCTTGGCTTATACTTGGTCTTTGAACAAACCATGCATCCTCTTATTATGTGCATACATGACCATATTAGTCTTATTGCATTCATTACATCTCCAGCACACACTCTCACTATACATTCTGGCATATGAGGAAATCTTTTGAGCCATTATGATTATCAGTTGAAGCAAAAGGATGATAAAGAACAGTAAGGTTCGTAGTGAAATCAAATATCCAGTAGATAGTGACTAATGGACAATGGATTATCTTCAAAGCAGGAAAACTACAATCTGGGTGGTCCAGAAAATTTCAAACTCAGTGGATTCAAAATTCTGAGCGCCAAACAGGCATGGATGATGTGCAATTTGGTTTCTGAAAAACCAAATAACCAGTGGCTATTACCCAACGGACAAAAGCATCTTCACATGAAGACAAAGGAAATCAGGTTAACCATAGAAAGTCAGACATAAGATATTTTGTGGGGATAACAACCAGTATCTTTGTTTGGAAAAATAAGAAGGTCAAAGTAGTCTGTTTCTTCAAAAATAGGGGACCACCATGTCACGCCCGACAGTTTCTGAAAAAGAGAAGTTAGAATTCAATGCTCTTGACCGTTATAAGCAATCCCGTGACACTCTCCGGTTTTTGAGTCACTTACCTTATCCCACTCACCATTATTCTAACATTTAAACACAACCTCTCTCCAATTATACAACCTCCTAACCGGTTACCCCCTATCTCTTTAAATACATACCTTTACCTTCTCAAACACTACTACCACTCTTACTCACTTACCCGAATATCCTCTTACCTTGCACAGCTGCTACCTTTCCTCTCTCAAACACCTAAACATGAAGACCTCCTCTAAGAAAGGTAACCCTAAAACAGCAAAAACAAAGAAAGCCCTCACTGAGAAAACATCAAAAACACGACCTCAAGGGAGAACCAAACTGGAGGCGGCCAAGGTCACTCACTAAAAGGCAGCCATGAGGAGTGAGCATGAGAAAGAAACTCCATGTGCTGCTACAGAGGCTGATGAATCTGAGAAGTTCAAGGAGGCTTGGGAAATGCAGAAAAGTCAGAAGGGGTCTGAGAAAGTTTGGCTTGATAGAGAGCCTTGGCCAACCATAGAGAAAAGCACTGCTCCTGAAGGGTCTTCTGCACCCTCATGGCTCAAAACACCTCTCACTGGTAATACACCTCAAACTGACCTCTTGTGTCCAGATCCTATTAGTTATCATGTTCCTACACCTGAGGATAGTGAGAAAACCATCCCACACACCACCATTGATAGACCTAGTGCTAGCACAACCACCATACTTATAGAGGATCCTCCTGTGCTTACCCCCAGTATGGTCACATCAATGATTGATACCTTTGTTAAGCATATTGTAATCCCACCTGGTCATGATCCTAAAATATTTCGTGAAAAGAAAAGAGAGGAATTTGGGGATATGATTTCAGATTTTGTCATCAAAGGCCACATCCCTCCAGAAAGTCTCATCCGAACACCCTCGAGAGATGAAGAAGAAGCCTACTACAAAGCATTGCATGAAGGAACTGAACTGCTAGATACTACTGAGAAGGCAAGTCGTGAAGTTGGTAATGAGACCAACTTGGTTTTTAATGTGGTTCCAGCTGTGGTTCCACCCGTGGTTTTGGTTCAAACCACCTCACAGCCTGTTGGTAAGCCACACACTGTGGATCTAAACATTGCACAACAAGAGCAGGATGATGATAATGTGATGTCTGATATACTCAAAGTAAGCAAGGAAGCTGTTGACTCTGTTCGTTATTTCGAGCATGTGGCTTCTGAGAACCCAGAAGAATCTGTTGACGGTGATCATGAGATACCAAAGACCAAGACCTCTCAGAAAAAGAAGCATACTGAAGTATCTCCTAAGCCGACAAAATTTGTCACTCCGAAAAAGAGCACTGGTATAGTCTTTTATGAACCAACTGACGCTGTGGTTTCCAAGAAACCAGTCCCAAAACCAATGACAAAGGCTGAAGGCAAAAGGAAGGTTGGAGAACCTGAACCAAAACCAGAACCAGAAGATGATGAAGAATCTGGAGATCACTCAAGCTCGAACAGTTCTAAGTCTGAGGATGCTGCATCAGAAGAGACTGAAGTTTCTAAGAAGAGAAAAAGGGGAAATGATTCGGATGATGACTCCAACTTCAATGATGCAGAGGAGAGTGATGAAGAAGCTGATGAAGATGACTCAGAAAAGAATGACCGAGATGAAGATGAAGAGCATGATGATGAAGAAGATGAAGAGGAGGAAACCCCAGCTAAACCTCCAAAGAAGAAGGCAAAAGGTCCAGTCAAAGGCAAACCTTCAAAGAAGAGGAAGAAGAGAGAAGTGAACTTATCTACCTTCTATGCACCACATACTGTGGTTATGGAGGATTTTGCTGACTTGGGGGTATCTGATATCTTGAAGAAAGTTCAGCTTGGATATCTAGCCACTTTGAAGGCCAAAGCATATGAACCAATGGTCAAAGAATTCTTTAAGTATCTGAAATTGACCACTAATGCTGCTGGTGCCACTGCATCCATTACCACCCGTCTTAATGGGAAGATTGTTACCATTACTGCCAAGGACATCATTGCGATCCTTAAGCTGAAGCCCGGGAAACTTCAAGTGGTGTATGATAATGAGAAGCATCATAAGGGCACTCCTACGGATGTTGAGGGAAACAAGCTGCTCTTTGGTAGAACTTATCAGAGAGGGAAGTACAAGGATTTGATTCCAGTGCATCGCGTGTTGATGTACATGCTGACTCGTGTGGTTTTACCGAGACCACACCATAAAACCACGGTAATGCTCAGTGATCAGTGGACTTTGGCCTACATTATGAAGAAGACATCCATCTGCTATGGAACTCTAATTCTTCATCATTTGGCCACCTGCAAGGTTCCATGTTTTGGAGGTTTGATCACTCTCTTGGCTCGAAAATTCTCTTCGATTCCCACAGATGGTCCTGCACCTATCAGTCCTGTGATTATCAGCAGTCTCACTCTGTCCAAGATGTCTATTAAGCCTGATGCTGAAGGGAACTGTTCTGTGACCAAGAAACCAAAGGGGAAGGCTATTCAGAATGATGATCTTCGTGCTCGAGTGGCTGCGGTTGAAAGTTTCCTAGATGATCTTAAGGATCAGATGACTCACTTTGAGTCTACTGTGGTGGAGGCTCTAGATAAAATTGCTGCTTCTCATCCTGAGTCAGATACTGATGATGAGTAATGCCTCAACTGCCGATGCCCCTAGGACATGCATTGCATTTTGTGTTCTTCATGGTTTATAGCATGGTTCCTATTATGGTTCTTATCATGGTTTTTATGCTTTGTTCTTATGTTGGTTTTTATATTTTGAACAATGTCTTTAATTCTGTTTCTATTTTCAGTTCGGATATTTGGTGTTTGGATATTATGTTTCTTTTCTTATAAGATGCCTGCTATATCCACCCTTTGTCCTTATTATATTTTGTTGATGCCAAAAGGGGGAGAAAATTGTTGGTTGGTTGGTTGGTTGGAATCTGGAATCCAACTCTGTTAAGCATACATTATGGATGATTATTGTTGATTATTATTGCGCTACTCTGCTATTGTCAATGTATGCCAGATGATTGGTGCTATAAGCTTGCTATAGGGGGAGTATTCAAGCAGGGGGAGTGTGCTTATATGAAGTGTTATTTTTACTAACCCAAGTTTTGCAGAGATCAACATAATGTTTGTCATCACCAAAAAGGGGGAGACTGTTAGCCTAAACATGGGTCTAATACTTTAATTAGTGTTAATCCATAATTAACCATGTTTAGTGTGTTGATATATTATGATTTTGATGACTAGCAAACTGGATTAGATGTTTGCCATATATACTTGTGTTGAGTTTTCTCGCAGGTTGGTTTTAAGCTTGGTTTCTCAGCTTGGTTTCAGAAGAAACCACACCTGTCTGTCAATATCGTGGTCCCAACTACAAGTGGCCAAGTGGTCCCAATGGTTAATACAGCAATTAAGGCCAACTCCCAACTACTCCAACGGGCAGAGAAAATAGTCCAACACTGGAGAGAAGTCTTCAACCCTTGTCTCTCACCTCTCTTTGATCAATTATATGAAGGGGACCATGTGGTCCACACTTATGGTCCCGGATTGCTAAAAATGGAATGTTTTCAAGTAATTGAGCTGCAAAGAGAGTGGACTTCCTGAAATGAACCCAACACCAGCTAGTGGATTGTGGAGTCAACTCTGAAGACTTATTTGTACCACATAGCCATTGGATGAAGAGCTGAAGAGTACTTTAGAGCCGTTGGATGAAGATCTTCCTACCTACCCCCACCAACTCAAGCATTATATAAGGAAGGCCACTGCATATCTTTCTTCCTTAACCCAGCCATTTGAAAACGTGCTATTGAGTTGATTATTGAGCTTATATCTGCTGTGTTCTTGCTGTTCTTGAGAGCTTTGAATTTGTGCTTAATCTTGTTCTCCAAGCTCTTACAAAGGGTAGTGTGTTTAGGCAAGACTATTGTAGTATTGTTGGGTCCTTAAATCAGGGTTTCGATTTGAGTAAAGGTTAAAGTTTAGCCTGAGAAAAACTTGTAAAGGTTAGAGCTTACCCTGCAAAAGCCTGTGTGTGTAAACGTTTGAGCTTAGCCTGCAAAAGCTTGGTTTCTGTAATCGGTTAAGGCTGATCCCGCAAAAGCCTAAGATAGTGAGAGTTTCTAAAATCCTAAAGGAAGGACCTTTAGGTAGAGGAGGTACCTGGTGAGGGGGAACCACTATAAATCACTGTGTCAACCTTTCTCTATTCTGTTCTCTCTATCTTTGTGCATTTAACACTAATTAGTTCTGTGTATTTGTGGTTCGCAAAGAAACCAATTGGTTCCTCAGAAACCAAAGTGATTCCATAAAAACCAACTCAGAAACCAACCTCGATTGAAGGGTAGCCTGATTTATTCCCCCCCCCCCCCCCCCCTCCCTCTCAGGCCTATTTGGGCTAACAATTGGTAGCGGAGCCACGTCCTCAGTATAACGGAGTAACATCCAGAGGCAAAGATCGTGGCTTATGAGGGAAATAGCATCAACAAAGCATCCCACTTCGATGGTGCAAACTTTGATTACTAGAAGTTCAGGATGAAGATCTTCCTTGAAGGCAAAGATCTGGAGATGTGGAACATTGTATAGCATCCTTATGCCAGACCACTGAAGGACATGCAGTTCTGGTCAGAAGAGGAGCAAAAAAAGGCTAAGCTTGATGCTCAAGCCAAGAATGTCCTTCTTTGTGGAATAAGTGAGAGTTGGTTTCAAAGAGTCAGATCTTGTGAAACTGCCTATGAGATCTGGAGGCTTCTATATGTCACTCATGAAGGCACAAACCAAGTGAAGGAGTCAAGGCTCAATCGTCTCATGATGGACTATGAACTGTTTCAGATGGTTTCTGGTGAAACCATACAGGAGATGGATACTCGCTTCACAATTATGTGCAACAGCCATGCAACTCTTGGGAAGGTTATCACACACAGAGAAAAGGTTGCAAAGGTACTTAGGTCTCTACCTAAGGAGTGGGATCCCAAGGTTACTGCCATAGAAGAAGCTCAGAACTTGAACACTCTCACCTATGATGAGCTGATTGGCAAGCTTATAGTGCATGGCTCCAAGTTTGAAACCAAGGAACCAAAGAAGAAGGACCTGGCCTTAAAATCCTACAAATCTGGTGATGAAGACAGTGACTCTGATGTGGCACTTCTTTCCAAAAGGGTTGTAAGATATCTCAAGATGAAAAAGCAGCAAAAGAGTAGAAGTCCTGGAGGTGTGAAGATTGAAGAACCAAAGAAAGATCCTCTAATCTGTTTTGGCTGCAACCGACCTGGTCACATTAAAGTTGAATGTCCACATCAGAAGAAGAACAGATATGACTCTTCAAAAACGAAAGGGAAGAGGGCTGTGGTCGCTTGGGATGACTCGGATTCTGAAAGCGATTCTGAAATAGAAGAAGCTGTGAACCTTCGTCTGATGGCACAAGAAGAATCTAAGGTATTTGATGCTCCTGACTTTACTTTTGATGAATTACAAGATGCTTTTGGTGAATTGCATGATAAGTATAAGCAAGTGCTTAAAAAGAATAGTGCATACAAGAAAAGAATTGAGATTCTTGAATATGATGCTGAAGCTCATAGAAATGCATATGAAAAGCTTAATCTTGCTCACACCGAAGCTCTGAAATCTTGTGAAACTTTAAAAGTTGATAAATTTGCTATCCAAAATGCTCATGATGAACTTGAAAAGAAAATTGCTTGCAACATTGCTACCTGTGAAAAATTGCTGAAAGAAAACGATATGTTAAATAGGAGTGTTGAAGATCTAAAGTGTTCTCTTGAGAAATTCACTAAAGGAACAGATAGTTTAAATTTGCTGCTAGCACAGCAAAGACATTTAGTGCAGAAATAAGGAAAAGGTGCTACTCACATGGTTTTTAACAAACCAAGCTCTACAAACCATGTGGTTTTTCACAAACCAAGTCCACCGATGAAATTTGTTAAAGCTGGGTCTAGTCAACCATATAGACCAAGGATGAACATGCATATGCACTCACATCACTCTGAAGCACCACATATTACCTGTTATTTCTGTGGTAGAGTTGGTCATGGCATTAGGTCTTGTTGGTTCAAGAAACGCAACTGTCATGTAAAGTATGTGTGGGTTCCGAAAGGAACCAAGCCTAACCCTGAAGGACCCAAATCAGTTTGGGTACCTAAAACTTGATCATGCTGACAGGAAAACAGGGATGAGTGGATCTTGGACAGTAGTTGTTCAAGGCATATGACAGGGGACTCTTCCATGTTCTCATCCCTTACTAAAAAGGACCGAGGTAATGTAACTTTTGGTGATATGTCAAAAGGTAAAATTCTTGGTTTCGGTGATATTAATTCTTGTCCTACTATTGAGCATGTCTTACTGGTTGATAACCTCAAATATAACTTGCTAAGCATCACTCAATTATGTAATAAAGGGTACAAAATTATATTTGAAGCATCTAGATGTTTGGTCACTAACAGAAACCAAGTGGTTTTTGTTGGAAAGCGAAAAGGTAACATATACTCTATCAACCTAAATGATGTGGCTAATCCTAATTTCAAGTGTCTAAGTGCTAGAACAGAAACCCCAACTCTATGGCATAGAAGGCTTGGTCATGCAAATTTGGAGCTTATTTCAATTCTGTCCAAAAAGGAGTTGGTGAGAGGATTGCCAATGCTCAAACCAATTGGTTCCTCAAAAACCAAAGTGATTCCATAAAAACCAACTCAGAAACTAACCTCGATTGAAGGGTAGCCTGATTCACCCCTCTCAGGCCTATTTGGGCTAACAGCTTCGTTGTTCAAAGGCCCAAATATTGTAGCTAGTAACCATATAAGCTACTCCAAAAACTAGTTTCCTTGGGACAAATTCTTTTTTTTTAAATATACTACTACATATTATACTATGATAAAGAAGGAAAAGATATTTTTAAAAAATTTAAAGGACGATATTCTATAAGTAAAAATTATACTAGAACAAAGTATAATTTATAATTATAATCAATATAAAACTATAATATTTACCATAAAAAATTCATATATTGTGATTAAAATAATAATACATATTACAACTAATAAAAAATTAAAAATATATCATGTAAATTATCTAATATGTTAAATAAAAATTATTTATTCATCAACAAAAGTGTTTAGATAATATTAAATTGCCACATACTAAGAAAATATGAAGTTCAAATACATAATTATAATCATATTTCTTTATGTAGCAATTCCATTATCTACATTCTATTGGACCACATAAAAAGTGTACCTCTGCAACAAATTCAAAGGTTGCATGGAAGAATTTAACATATTTTAATTTATTAATAAATTTTCTTTAATATATTTATAAACATTAAATTTTAAAAATTATATTCTTATAAGTTCTCATTGTAAGGGAAGAAATTCTCTAAGCAAGACATGAATATTGTTTTTAGCTAAAATAAAAGAACTTAGCTAAATGTAAATCATATTATGTTTTTGTTATTGTAATATTTCTAAAGTTGTTAGTTTGACTTATTTTTTTTTATTCAAAGTTTCATCATGAGGGAACGTAGTATTTTCTCATACATATTATGTATGGATATTTATATATTTGTTATGGTTAAAAAATTTTGTATTATACTGAAATAATTGCACAACAATAGCTAAAATTTTATAATAAATTTATATTTTAATTTTTGGAGCTACAATACTAATTTTTGAATTATTATTTCACTGTAGAGCACAATATATTTTTTCTTAAATTTTAAAATTTTATTTTAATTTATATTTCCTCTCAATCTTCATCTTTTTTATTGTAATTTTTTTCAATTTAAAATTTATTTAATAATTATAAAATTATAATATTCCAATTTCTTAAATTTTTTTGATAAAAATAAAAATAAAAAAAGAAATATTTTCACCTTGAAAGTTACCATAATATTGTAATCTGTAATGTATTATAGTTAATCTGAACAAATTAATAAATTAGCCTGTAAAGTTAACTGGTGGACCTATTGTTAATAAGAAATGTAAGACTAATATAAAAGAAGATAATGACTATGAAGGAAATTTGAGATATTACCATTCTAGATTGCTTATTTCTTTAAATGCTATTTTGTATAAAAAAGAAAAATTAAATTAAAGGTTGACTAGCTAAGAAATCATCAAGTTACCGCGCTATCATTTAATAATTAACATCCAATGATGGTAGATATATAGGGTATCATACCCACAAAATTAGTGGAGCATCCTTGAAAAATTCCTAAACTACAATAACATATATGGATGGGATGTCTTTTCAAAAAACAACAATATACATGGATGGGATGGGATGTTGATGTAGGAGAAAGGGGGTTGGCTTATGTATAGTAGTTGTATATGATTTTTATGAATTGAATCTTTCACTGGGCCAATAATCATCTAGAGAGTCACCGACCCTCTTATGTTTGATGAGACATTTTGAGAATCTTCTATCTGCCTAACAGTCAGTTCAATTCATCCTTCTATATCTCTCACCCCGTTTCTGGTGTACAGCACCTCAAGCTTTGGTTTTGGACTCCTTATTGGAGAGACCAAAATTGTTTCCACGTTGGAAACTACGCATACGACTATTTCGTAACTATTTATACATAGTATATACTATAGTTTCATGACATCCATCAGAATTCTTGCACAAATGGTGACCAGAAATTAATTAGGACGACTCCTCTCCTTGTGGCACATGGGCAATAATATATACACAACTTCCTTCTCCTGTGACCACCGCGCTCGGTAGATAGAGGATATTGAAATATAGGCAAGTAATTGCATTATAGTCTCTATATATTTATATCCAGCTGGCTAGCTATCTAGGCTAAGAAGAATTAAGTTGGTTATTGAAAAGTTAGGCTGAAGTGGCCTATATATATATATATATATATATATATATATATCATATATATTAAGAGCAGTAGGCATGTGCCAACCGAATGAATTGATGTACATAGCCAGCAATTAATATAGGATTTGATCACTTAATATACAGTATGTATAACTCTCTGCAAGTTGGCTCACGGAGTTCATATTAGGTGATATATATAGATATCTTTGTCCTATATTGTATCTCTTTCCT
This sequence comes from Turnera subulata, assembly GCA_028386065.3. Taxonomy (NCBI): domain Eukaryota; kingdom Viridiplantae; phylum Streptophyta; class Magnoliopsida; order Malpighiales; family Passifloraceae; genus Turnera; species Turnera subulata. The sequence goes on from JAKUCV010004912.1 coordinate 214,295, forward strand.
TCAAAAGCCCGGTAATGAAACCAAACTTCTTAAAAATTTCAGTCAGCTGTGGATATTGGATGTCGCATTTGTTTTCTTTTGTAAAGGGTGTGGTCCATTCATCTACTAAATATATATACAAAATCCTAGAGGTAGCTAGCTTAACTACATCGTGATTTACAGATTTGGTTAAGAAAATGGATCATTGATTGCTTCCAGACAACACTTGCCCCACGTTCCTGCATGACAAGCCTCAACACACTCCCCACAATACAAACAAATTGAACTGGGATTCTCTGACCATTACTATACATGGTTTTTGTCTTTCCTGCCACAAGAATCAAAAACTTACATCCGGCCATGTGAAGCAGGCCCATTGTTTAATCCCTAACAAAACAAAAATTAATAATCATAACAATAACAAAACAATAACTTGCTTTTCTTATTAAAAACACACAACAGTACATGATCATGACTTACTTGTGATAAGCTGGGTCCTCATTTTAATGCCGACCCAATTCAGCCGCTGACGATTGTTGATTAATCAATCAATCAATTAACTAAATCAAATCACAACTCAAAGTCATGACTCATCATCTTATATATATGGTCTTGCTGTGACAATGCTGTTGATATAGCACGCCTACACACTTTTCACATATAAGCATCTGACGCCCTTGGACGTCAGCCGTCTACCGGCAATCCTACCGGTTAGCTGCATCCTGGCCGTCAACACTGTATACATGGACGGCTTGGATCCACATTCCCTTCATATGCCAACTATTTTCTCTTGTATTTTATTTTCTTAGAGACATTTTAATGCACCACCCAAAACATAGTCAAAGCTGGAAGTCCACATCAATTCCATAAATTAGCTTTGAGAATTTTTAGCGTTTTGAAAGGCTTATTTTGGTGAGGTTTGCCACTATGATTTTTTTTATAGCTGCAAATCATGTGAACGTTTCAATACCATTACCATATCTAATTTGTCGATCTTTTGTCTTCTTTTTTTTCTTTTTGAAGACTGAGCACTGTTTATTGAGGACATGAAAACGATAGTTCCCCTTGAGTAGTGTCTGTAGCAAATAATTAGTGAATTTTTTTTGTTATATATATGTGAAGGAAATAATCTCTCATGGTTCCTTATTTAAAATCAAAATCTATATATATGACCATTGTCATTTTAGTCGTCTATGGCAAGATACTACTCATAGGATATTAATTTCGATACGAAACTGAGTCTCTGTTAATGTTGGTTTGTACTACCGAACTGATTCCAATATTTTCTTTTTCTTTTTGTTTGTTGTACTCATAATGAACTGGTTTATAGACAAGCGTACCAGGATATATGGGGCTTTAATTAGCATTATGGTCAGAATTAGATTTCTTCAAAAGCTATATATATATATTTTCTTCAACACAGATTCAGGTTTGCTATATACGAAAGAGGAATTATATAGAAAGTGACTCATTTATTAGCTAGCTAAGGGGTCAGTCAATCTGTTACCCTGGCATTGTTAATAGCTAGCTAGGCCGGGAGATTCCAGGATTCAGTGACGATAAAAGAAAAATATAGATTGTAAGTACAACCCCCCCTCAAAACCAATTGGAGGAGGACAAATCAAGATTTGGAAGGGAATTTTATTGGGTGGAATTTGTGAAATGCAAGCAACCGGCTAGAACAGAAGTCCAAAGTGAAGGAATTGTGAGCCCTAATGAAGGAGGAGTGGGGTTCCTATTTCTCGCTACCAACCATATATAGTGCCTAGCTATCAATCTAGCTTGCAATCCCATATAGTATAGCCCCTACTACTGACTAGGCTTCAATTCTCTCAGTTAATTTTGGAATTGATATATAATTGGAGGGCAGCAGTGCAGTACGATATATAAGTTGATTTTGCCCGTTTGTCAACTTCTAAAGGAACCTTCTTCCTAAATTAGTGCAACCAAACCATTTTCTGAAGCAAAAAAAACGCAAGGCAGTGACCATACATTTTTCTTTGAGGGACACCACACCACACCACACCCCAGTACTCTTAACGTAATGCATGTTACACACATCGGGAACTGCTATCCACAGTGGAAAGTGGAAACTATCATCTTTATATGTGATTAAAATACAAAAGGTTTCGAAATTTTTGCAAACCTACAATGGAAATAAAAATGGGGGAGGGGTGGGAGTCGTGGTTATGGATAATTAAGCCCTTGGATTGTGTGGCACATGCACCATATATATACCCATGTGATATTATCAATTTACATCACTTCAAATCACAAGAACTGCAAAAATCTTTCTCGCCTTTAATTGGGGGGATCATTCGGATATCCCTGGCCCTTTAAGTACAGTTCAAGTTCAGAAAACCAGAGTCACGCATTCACATGATTTCTTAATTATTCATCTTCTTCAATTGTCATGAGTCACGTAATTACTTGCAAGATAGATAGCTAGGAAGAAGAACATGCTGTTCCTGTATGTTTGTCTTGGTTTGTTTCTTGTTAGTGACCAAATCTCTTGTGAATTAAATAGCAAAAAAACAAAGGCGGTGATTATGGAGATTCAATGCTCTCTCTGGTTGGTGTAAAATGCTAACAAGAGCATATCAATTTGAACAATTTGTAAAATATTCGTGTTTTGCCCCTATTTTTATTGGAGGGGCAACTAATTGTTTATGTAGCTTTCACCGTGGAAGAAACAAAGTAGATGACCCCTTTAGATCAAAAAAAGAAAATATAAAGTAGATGAGGGGCTTAATCTCTCTGAACACTTTGCTCAAGCCCATTCCAAAACGAAACGTATCCGTTAGTTTCACCAAAACCCAAGATCGCAATGGACCCAAAAATGCGAATTCTTATGGCTGTTCGTTTGTGGAGGTGCTTTGTCAAAATCGTAGATGAGGGCTAGTCTTAGGCCCATTCAGGACTTATACCAATTACGAGAAGGAAATCGAAAAAAAAAACAAAAAAAACAAAGAATTAACCCTTCTGGGTCTACGTATCCCTCCTACAAATTTCTGCTTTTGTCTAGTAATTGACTACTGGCTATTTAGTTAGTTTTTTTAAGAACTTTTTTTTTATGCTGGAAGAGTATCCCAGTCGATTACTGGACTAATCTCTCTCCGTGGCTCGATGGGTCACTCTTGTGAGGTGAGACCACTACCAATAGCACAATTTTCATATACCCGCTTCCACAGGACTCGAAACCTGGACTTTGAAATTTAAAGGAGAATGCAGTATGCTTTACCAAGCTATTACATGCACCGCTTGTATTGTATCACATGTCCACTATATATCGCTGTAAGCATAAAAAAGTTAACCTATCTCCAGCAATTGGTGAAATAATATTTCCCGAGTTATTCTCCACTATTTTCCCGAATCCTGTGCGTCCGATTGCTTATTAATTTTTTCTTGCAGGAGGGATACTTATCAAAGGGACTCAACTGCCCGGATATTACGCTAATACTAAGCTAATAAGGAGTATTTTTATTTAAATCTATTATATATATATATATATATATATATATATATAGCAAAGATACTTATTAAAAACAAGACATGTGGTCATATCAAATACTAGTTTCTTTTTGTATTAACAATTATTTTAGTTATTATTTTATAATTAACTGTATTTTTTTTAGAAAACAATAATAAGATGATGATAAAGATGATAATATCATCTTCTTTGTATTATTAACTTTTTATTTTTTAAAAAAATATAATGATAAGATGATAAGGTTAGCTTTTAACATGTTTTTTTGGACCATCAACTTTTACCTGTCTAAATACATTCTTTCTTAGTAATAGTATTTTTTCATAATTATTTCTCTAAAAAACTAACTTTGGTTTGCAAGTTTTCCACAGACAAGTGTGTATTACTTCTTCTCAACAATCATTAAGGGGTGTAATATTTTTATTTATATTGATTGTATTTTTCTATGTATTTTCATCATTATTTTTCCTATCTTCTTTTATCAAATTAATTAAATCATGTTTTAAAATTTTGTAGGAAAAAATATCAATATTCTGTCTTACTTTAAATATGATAAGTTTTACTACATTTTAATTTATTGTTTTAAATAAATAATATTATATAATTCAAAATATTATAATTATGATCTAACCAAATCCAAATTTCAGGCCCATGTATTGCACGGGATGTAAACTAGTTCTAAAAATATTCAGCAAACAAGTTTGCAAATGGAAGGGATACAAATTGAGAGTGAAACAAGAGAGGAGGTGAGAGACGAGAAACTTCTATAACAAATTCTCTACCTATTTTGTCTTGCATTTCCCCTATATATATTTTTTACTTTTTTATCAGCTTGATGCCGTTATTCCTTTGACATCACTGCCCCTAAGCACTGGACCACGACGTGGGGAACCAGGGATAATGAACAAATGCGCTCCGAAGAGATCCTGAGAGTCACGGCGTCGACATGGCTCCAACTAAATTCCAATGGCCTGCGATTTATGATCATTTTTTTTCCAAATGTATTTGAACTTATTATGTTTAAGTGGAGAGAACCGATTCGATAATTCCCAGGGTAGATGAATTAACCACTTCGGAAAGAACCATTGTTCCAAGATATATTACGAGATGCAACTACATGAGTCACAATGGTCTCACTTAAAATCCAGCAACTTAGAGAAAATAAACTTGCACGGTATTCACACTTTAACTAAGTTTGTTCCTTACTTGAGAAATGAACTTGACATTTGAACTAAACTTCTTTCTCTTCTTTGGGACATGAGAGGCTCGCTCTCGCTCAACTTTTTTTTTGTTCACAACGTCAAGTCCTTTCTCGGGGAAAAATCATTACAAGCCCGAACAAACTCACAAGAGTGTACTGCGCCAACACTATTGATACGGCAACAAACCTAGAGTCTGCACTAGATTCACCTCCGCAACTAATTGATGCCCGATCTTCATCTTCAATCAAACTAGGGTTCCGCAATTCTATTCTTCACCTTCTAAACTCGAATGGATTAGGCAACAAAGGAATTATAAAAGCGAGGAATTAAATCAACGCCACAAGCACAAGTACTTGATAAGTAAAATCTAATCCCTAGAGTAAAATCAAGAGAATCCCTCCCTTGGAAATTGATTGAATCACTCAACCAAGAAGAACACCTTAAAAGGCAAAACGATTTTTATTTTTATCAAATTCTCAAAGTTGTGTCGACATCAGCCAAAGGGTAAATGGCAGATATAGGGTCCGTACTATTTCAAAAGTATCTTTTGGGGGTCTGTACTATTTTTTGTCCCTTTTACGGGTCTATATTCTTATTTTTTGTCTCTTTTAGGGGTCTTGGGCAGTCCATGTCATCAGCGGGGCTGCCCGAGACCCCTTAAAAGGACCGAAAAATAAGAGTACAGACCCGTAAAAGGGACAAAAAATATCCCCAAATGATACTTTTGAAATAGTACGGATCCTATATATGCGATTTACCCTCAGCCAAGTAAAAGAGTATTTATACTCCTCTAAATAACCAAAGTCGGCAGCACTCAAAACAAAAGACAAATTGGACTTGACTCCCTAATTAACTAGGTGCCGAATTCTAACTACCCAATTAGACTAGGTTTTAATTGATCCAACAGTAAATTGGACTCTAATTAAATCCAAACAAATATAACCCAACTTATTATACTAAAGCCCACAAATTAAAGACACAACTAATAATAGTAACAACCTAGCCGAATTAATTAAATAAAGGTTCATAAATTTTGGCTCCAAATAACAAAAAAAAAGAGAGATGTCGATTTGGATAAAAGCAACCCAGAATCGACTAAGGCCCATCCTCCAATGCTAGAACACATGTTGTCTTCTTCTTGTACTCCTTTCTAAGCTTGACCATCTTGTCTTTTTGCAATTCTTGATTAACCCAAGCTTGAGCAAAGTGAAGCATGTGATTCTTGATCATCTTCAAACGAGCCCGTGTAATTGGTCCTTGAGGCAAACTAATGGCGTCATCTTCATCTTGAGTTCCACATTGTGCTGGCTTGCTTGCATCATTCCTCCCCTTCTCAAAAGGATTCGCCCTTGAATCTGTACCTGCATTGTCAAAGGGAGAGAGATCAGCAACATTGAAAGTAGCACTCACAGCATACTCACCAGCAGATCAATCTTGTAGGCGTTGTCATTGATACGCTCCAAAACTTGAAAAGGACCATCCCCCTTCGAATCCAACTTAGATTTCCTTTGCTTAGGAAACCTCTCCTTCCTAAAGTGTAACTAAACCCAATCTCTAGGCTCAAACCTAACCAGCTTGTGCCCTTTGTTGGCCCTTTGAGCCACCTTAGTATTCTTCTCCTCGATGTACTTGCGAGCCTTCTCATGTATGGACTGAACCAACTTTGCTTTTTGTTGCCCATCTACATTAGCAATGTCATTCAAAGGTAAAGGCAACAAATCCAAGGGTGTTAGTGTATTAAAACCATACACAATTTCAAAAGGAGAGTAACTTGTAGAAGAATGAATGCTCCTATTATAAGCAAATTCAATTAATGGCAAACAATCTTCCCAAGTTTTCAAGTTCTTGCCCACTACAGCACGCAACAAGGATCCTAAAGTTCTATTTACCACTTCAGTTTGGCCATCAATTTGAGGATGACAGACAATAGAAAATAACAACTTGGTTCCCAATTTATTCCACAACACACGCCAAAAGTGACTCCAAAATTTAACATCCCTATCAGGAACAATAGTCCTAGGAATGCCATGCAAATAAACTACATCCCTAACGAACAAGTCAGCAATATAAGTAGCATCATTAGTTTTATGACAAGCAATAAAATGAGACATCTTACTAAACCTGTCAACCACAACGAAGATGATATCCCTACCTTTCCTAGTCCTATGAAATCCAACCACAACGAAGATGATATCTCTACCTTTCCTAGTCTTAGGAAATCCAACCACAAAATCCATAGAAAGATCAGTCCAAAGATGAGTAGGAACAGGTAATGGCGTGTACAATTTATAGGGTTGCACCCGTGACTTGGCATGTCGACATGCCACACAGCTACTACAAACCTGCTCAACATTTTTTTCATATTAGGCCAATAAAAATGTTCCTGCAGAATGTCAAGAGTTTTAGCAACACCAAAGTGACCCATCAAACCACCATCATGTGATTCCCTAGTCAAGGGTTCACACATAGAACAAGATGGAATGCAAAGTTTTCCATCATGAAAAAAATAACCATCATCTCTATAAAACTTTTGAAAACCATATTGTCCACATTCATCATATACATTAGAAAGTCATGATCAGATTTATGCATTTCTTTGATATACTCAAATCCAATCAACTTAGAACTAAAAGAAGAGATTAAAGCATACCTCCTTGATAATGCATTAGCAGCCACATTATCCTTACCTTGCTTGTATTTGACGATATAGGGAAAGGTTTCTATGAATTCCAGCCACTTTGCATGCCTTTTCACCAGCTTTCCTTGGCCCTTTAAGTGCTTCAAACTCTCATGATCAGTGTGGATCACGAATTCCTTTGGCCAAAGGTAATGCTGCCAGGTTTGCAGTACTCTCACTAATGCATAGAGCTCCTTGTCATAAGTGGAATAGTTGAGTTGAGCACCCTTCAACTTCTCACTGAAATAGGCAATTAGCCTCTTTTCCTACAAAAGAACAGCACCAATTCCTATGCCAGAAGCATCACACTCAATCTCAAAAGTAGAATCAAAGTTAGGTAATTTAAGAATGGGAATAGAACACAACTTTTCTTTTAAGGTCATAAATGCTTTTTATTGTGCATCCCCCCATTTAAATCCAACTTCCTTCTTGATAATATCATTCAAAGGAGCAACAACAACGTTGAAATCTTTCACAAACCTCCTATAAAAACTAGCAAGTCCATGAAAAGATCTTACCTTAGAGATAGTAATAGGAGTCGACCATTCTTGAATATCCCTTACCTTTCTTGATCAACTTCTATCCCCTTGGCACTTCCCACATATCGAAGAAAAATCACACTATCCATGCAAAAGGTGCACTTTTTAAGCTTGGCAAACAATTTTTCTGCCCTAAGTGCATCAAGCACAAACTTAAGAAGTTCCATATACTCATCAACACTTTTTCTTTAGAAAGTATATCATCAAAATACACAACCATGAATTTGCCAATGAAATATCACAAGACATGATTCATAAGGCGCATAAATGTACTAGGTGCATTAGTTAATCCAAATGGCATAACCAACTACTCATATAATCCATACTTTGTCTTAAATGTAGTTTTCCATTCATCTCCTATCTTCAAGCGAATTTAATGATATCCACTCATGAGATCAATCTTACTAAATATGCATGCACCATGTAATTCATCAAGCATGTCATCTAACCTAGGAACGGGATGGTGATACTTTACCGTTATTTTACTGACAGCTCGACAATCAACACACATACGCCATATACCCTCCTTCTTTGGCACAAGAATCACGGCACATGGGGAGAGGCTTTCATGAATAAGCCCCTTAGAAAGCAAGTCCTCCACTTTCTTTTGAATCTCCTATGTCTCCTCTAGATTGGCCCTATATGCTGGCCGGTTTGGAATTTGTGCACTAGGAATGAAATCTATTTGGTGCTCAATGCCCCTTAGTGGCGGCAATGCCCTGGGTAACTCCTCCGAAAAGACATCACTATATTCTTGCAAGAGAGAAACAATACTACTAGGGAAATTTTGGTCAAGGTCAGCGTTGTTAAAACAAACACCCTTGTATAAGAGTACCAACATCACTCGTTTGTTCTCACAAGCTACCCTCAAATCCCTCAAACTTGCATAGAAATTTTGTCTTTTCTTTTCTCTTTTTTCTTCTGTAATGTCAGCATCACTCAAGTTCTTTTTACCCTCTTCCTTGTCGACATTGCCTCTCTTTTCTTCACTCAGTTTTTGCTCTTCTTGCAAAGCCCTCGGCTTTCCTCTCATGCTCACTAAGTTTGGCCAATACGGCCTCTTTCCCCTTTTGGCGACGGCGGTTTGGCTGCTTGAAGCAGCTATAAGTGGCTTGGTTTCACCGTTTTCCAGCAGGGTGTTGTTGGATTTAGCCAAATTTGGCCGGATTGGATTTGGAATGGATCCGGCCAGATCTAACTCGATCTTTGGCAGAAAATTCTTTGATTGTTGATGAGCTTAAGTTTATTGGAATGACTGTGGAGCTTAGCTTTTATTTGCTCAAAACCCATGACGGCGCCAATGATATTACTCCAACTTAGGGGTAGGTACTTTTCTATTAGGGTTATTGTGCGTGTATCCATATAGGGTATTCTCTTATTTGTACCACCCTAATGGTTGATCTAAGGCTTTTGGGCCTCCCACTAAATTCGTTTGGCCCACTCTTTTGGGTTACAATTTTGGACTGCCCAATCAGTCCCCATGACGGAGGTGTCTCAACTTTTTCAGCTACATTTGGTGCGGCAAAGGTGGGGTTGGCGGCCAAGGCTGCCCGGATTCGAGAGATGACTTCCTGCTTGAGGGAAGGTCGATGTGCCCACCCTACACTTGTTTCTTGGGATCCTCACCTCAACAGGCACCTGATTCCTACCCTTGCTCCACAACCTGCTGATTAGGCATCCAGTGATTCCGAGGCCACTATTCAGGAGAGTCTTCTCATGGTCGCTAAACTCGGGGTCCGAAGAGGCGATCATGATGCATGATGTATGCCCTAGATCTTGATGTTTGTACTCGACATTATCCTCTTATATGCATTGCTTGTATGTCTGTTCTCTATTAGTGTAATGCAATGATGTATGCATTTGTCAAAAATTATTTGAGCTGGGATTCTGAATTGTTTGGTTCAAGAAAACACGGGTTCCACAACGAGTCTCAAAATCATAAACTCCACGTTTCCATTCCTTAGGAACTTGTACTTATATGAATTATGACATTTTAGATGGTGGTGTGCCCCTGGGGCTTCCAATCGTCACTCACCTTCAGCCCTAATTTTTGCCTAAACCGCCCCTTCGGGTTTTCGATTTAACGGGCTAGTCCTAACTTTTGCCTAGGCCTCCCTTTCGGATTTTCAACCTAGCAGACAAATTCTTTTCTCTTTCTTTCTTTTTCTGCTTTCTTTTTCTTATCCCCCTTTTAGGAAGAACAACAAGTGCATATTCAGGTGGGCACAATGATGATGGGCTCGACTCTTTTTGCTTGGGGCGACATCTTCAGAGGACAACTCATGCAAAGCCTATTTGATTCGGAGACGGGTGAATAACCAGGCGATGCCTTCTTGAAGGGCTATGAAGATGAACACTTTTAAGTGACTGGGGAAGCCTAGTGTAGACCTAGAATATACGACTTGAAGATCAAACTTGAACCTCAACAATCCTTGTTAAAATAGCCTGAGAACCAATAATAATTAGACCGGGTTCGTCATGTGAACACCCAAATTTGAACCATTCATATTTTGTTGTTTTGGAAATTTAATGTGTTTTAACCCAATATTTGAGATGACTTAATTTTAGGCTAGAAATAGGTTTACAATTTAATTTAATAGAATATGGATCCCCTAAGAGTTTTGGGCCATAGAATGGCATTTCTAGGAGCCCAATTTGGCTCCGATTTTCATGCAAAGTCAGAATGAAAATTACCTTTTTAGTGAATTGTGAGTTTATGGTAAAAAGTATATAAAAAGTAGGTAATTAGGGTGTATTAATGATAGATGGAAAGTTTAGGAGGAGTAGTAATCAAGAAAAGAGTATATTCTTGTCTGGCAACATTTAGTTCCCGCGTGGGAGTCAAGCTAGATCGGAATTAATGAGAATCGGGGCTAAAAAAGAAATGAACCATAATAGGAAAAGGCAGCTGACGGCCATCTCGGGATGACCGCCGACACCTGGTGGCGATGCCGACAAGACCGCCGGGCACCTGGCGGTCATGTGTCCCTATTACGCAATTTTCTGAGATTTTCGACCATTAATTCGATCCTACGCTTTTTTCGTCGGATTTTTAGCAAGAATCCCGCTCATTATGAGTTCCACGACCTCTATACTCCCAGAACTCTATAAATAGAGCCTCCTTATTCACTTCGATGAGATCACAAAATTTAGAGAGCACACAATCCATAAGCTTAGAGTGCTTGGAGAAACCCTACTTCTCCAAGCATAAAAACAATTTTTAGGGTTGTTATTCTGTCAAAATCAAGAGGAGTCAGGCATCCAAAAAGGTCCAACAAGAGGAGATCAGAAGGAAATCAAAGGTGAAGCTTTGAAGTGGCAAAAAAGTGGGGCTAGAAGACAACCCAAAACAAGGAGCTAGAGGAGGGCTTCGAGAGGTAACCCTAGATCCCTTTTATTTGTTTTGTTGCTGATGATTTGTTGATATGCAATCTACTGTTGTGATGATGTGATTATTGCGATGCCATGATAAGAACTACGTGAGTTTTGAACCTATCGTCGGGGTACGTAGGTGGTTTCTAGTGGCGGAGACTCAAGCTCAATTATGCTTTATTTTCTATTTTTGTTTCCACAATTATATATTTTTGTTGCTATGATTTGATTCTACACTTGCACATAATTCACAAGGCATAGAAAAACGGTTCAATTATAGCTTAAGAATTTACCCAGCACGGGTGGGGTGCATAACACCATCCTACCGGTGACGAACCTCAGAATCCAACAATCCCTGGTTCGCTAAAGATCATTCCCTTATGTGTTGGCTATGAAAAAAATTGAAGCCTAACGGCCTTTCCGTAGATTTTTTCAAGAAATAAAATCAGAATGGTTACTCCTTTAAATGTTGGATGATAAGAAAAGAATAAGGTGATGAGGCCAAAGGGATTGATTTGGCATGGGTCATGACAGTTACCGAGTTACCTACGTACCGATGGATAGGTGTTTGTTTTGTACATGAGCACTTGTCTTTCTTCATAGGATACTTTTGAAGGTAAATGGCACATTGGATGTGAAGTCATTTCTTTTTTTTCTTTCTTTCTTTTCTTTCCTCCTCTTTTTTTTTTCTTCTTTCAGCCTCTTCTTTTTCTTTCCTTTTCCTTTGTTTTTTTTCTTTTTTTTTCTCTCTTTTTTTCGGAGGAAGACGATTTCACAAGCCAGGCTTATTTCAGAAATATCTCGAAAAAAATGCTCAGGGCAAAATTGAATAATCTCATCATCCCGAACTTGGGCAAGGCCCCCTAAAATTCTAACTTGATTCATTTATAGTGATAATATTTCAGGAAATGGTTCATTTATAGTGATAACATTTAAGGAAATGGTTTGGTGGTTAAGTTAGTGCTAGATGTTGAGGTGAACCATGCAGTTGTTTTCATTTCTCATATTTTCTTTTGTGATGCAACTGAGTCTATGTAAACTTAGATAATGTTATGATCTGACCTCTTTTAATTTCCCCCCCCCCCCCCCCTTTTTTAATTTGGCCCGTCCGAAATTTTTTTATACATGATTTGCTGTTAGCCTAAATATGGGTCTAATACTCTAATTAATGTTAATTTATAATTAACCATGTTTAGTATGTTGATATATTATGATTTTGATGACTAACAAACTGTTTAGAAGCTTGCCATATATACTTGTGTTGAGTTTTATTGCAGCGTGGTTTTCAGTTTGGTTTTTCACCTTGGTTCTATCCAAAAACCAGAGGGCTTGGTTCTAGAAAAAACCACACCTGACTATCAACGTCGTGGTCCCAGCTGCAAGTGGCCAAGTGGTCCCAATGGTCCATATAGCAATTAAGGCCAACTCCTTACTACTTCAACGGGCAGAGAAAATGGTCCAACACTATACAGAAGTCTTCAACCCTTGTCTCTCACCTCTCTTTGATCAATTATGTGAAGGGGACCATGTGGTCCAACTTTGTGGTCCGAATTGCCAAAAATGGAAAGTCTTTGTATAATGGAGGTAAATGGAGAGTGGACTTCCTCAAAATGAAGCAGCAGCATCCTGCAGAGCATCAAGGTCTGGAGCTTCATGGGAGATTATAGCCGTTGAAGGAAAAGAAAAATATCTCACCTACCCCCACCAACTCAAGCACTATATAAGGAAGGCCATTGCATATCTTTCTTCCTTAACCCAACCATTTGAAAACGTGCTATTGAGTTGATTCTTGTGCTTATACCTGCTGTGTTCTTGCTGTTCTTGAAAGCTTTGAATTTGTGCTTAATCTTGTTCTCCAAGTCTTTACAAAGGGTAGAGTGTTTAGGCATGACTAGTGTAGTATTGCTGGGTCCTCAAATCAGGGTTTTTGATTTGAGTAAAGGTTTGAGTTTAGCCTGGGAAAAACTTGTAAAGGTTAGAGCTTAGCCTGCAAAAGCTTGTGTGTGTAAAGGTTTGAGCTTAGCCTGCAAAAACTTGGTTTCTGTAATCGGTTAAGGCTAATCCCGCAAAAGCCTAAGATAGTGAGAGTTTCTAAAATCCTAAAGGAAGGGCCTTTAGGTAGTGGAGGTACCTAGTGAGGGGGAACCACTATAAATCACTGTGTCAACTTTTCTCTCTTCTATTCTCTCTACCTTTGTGCATTTCACACTGATTAGTTCTGTGTGTTTGTGGTTCGTAAAGAAACCACTTGGTTCCTCAGAAACAAAAGTGACTCCATAGAAACCAACTCAGAAACCAACCTCGATTGAAGGGTAGCCTGGTTCACCCCCCCTTCCCTCCCCCCCCTCTCAGGCCTATTCGGGCTAACATTTGGTAGCGGAGCCACGTCCTCAGTATAAAGGAGTAACATCCAGAGGCAAAGATCATGGCTTATGAGGGAAATAGCATCAACAAAGCACCCCACTTCGATGGTGCAAACTTTGATTACTGGAAGTTCAGAATGAAGATCTTCCTTGAAGGAAAAGATCTGGAGATGTGGAACATCGTCCAGCATCCTTATACCAGACCGCTGAGGGACATGTAGTTCTGGTCAGAAGAGGAGCTAAAAAAGGCTAAACTTGATGCTCATGCCAAGAATGTCCTTCTTTGTGGAATAAGTGAGAGTGAATTTCAAAGAGTCAGATCTTGTGAAACTGCCTATGAGATCTGGAGGCTTCTATGTGTCACTCATGAAGGCACAAACCAAGTGAAGGAGTCAAGGCTCAATCGTCTCATGAGGGACTATGAACTGTTTCAGATGGTTTCTGGTGAAACCATACAGGAGATCGATACTCACTTCACAATTATGTGCAACAGCCTTGCAACTCTTGGGAAGGTTATCACATACAGAGAGAAGGTTGCAAAGGTACTTAGGTCTCTACCTAAGGAGTGGGAGCCTAAGGTGACTGCCATAGAAGAAGCTCAGAACTTGAACACTCTCACCTATGATGAGCTGATTGGCAAGCGTATAGTGCATGGTTCCATGTTTGAAACCAAGAAACCAAAGAAGAAGGACCTGGCCTTAAAATCCCATGAATCTGGTGATGAAGACAGTGACTCTGATGTGGCACTTCTTTCCAAAAGGGTTATAAGATATCTCAAGATAAAAAAACAGTAAAAGGGTAGAAGTCCTAGAGGTGTGAAGATTGAAGAACCAAAGAAAGATCCTCTAATCTGTTTTGGCTGCAACCAACCAGGTCATATTAAAGCTGAATGTCCACATCAGAAGAAGAACAGATTTGACTCTTCAAAAACCAAAGGGAAGAGGGCTATGGTCGCTTGGGATGACTCGGATTCTGAAAGCGATTCTGAAATAGAAGATGCTGTGAACCTTTGTCTGATGGCTCAAGAAGAATCTGAGATTTTGATGCTCCTGACATTACTTTTGATGAATTACAAGATGCTTTTGGTGAATTGCATGATAAGTATAAGCAAGTACTTAAAAAGAATAGTGCATACAAGAAAAGAATTGAGATTCTTGAATATGATGCTGAAGCTCATAGAAATACATATGAAAAGCTTAGTCTTGCTCACACCGATGCTCTGAATTCTTGTGAAACTTTGAAAGTTGATAAATTTGCTATCCAAAATGCTCATGATGAACTTGAAAAGAAAATTGCTTGCAACATTTCTACTTGTGAAAAATTGCTGAAAGAAAATGATATGTTAAATAGGAGTGTTGAAGATCTAAAGTGTTCTCTTGAGAAATTCTCTAAAGAGACAGATAGTTTAAATCTTCTGCTAGGACAACAAAGACATTCAGTGCAAAAAGAAGGAATAGGGGCTACTCACATGGTTTTTAACAAACCAAGCTCTATAAACCATGTGGTTTTTCACAAACCAAGTCCACCGATGAAATTTGTTAAGGCTGGGTCTAGTCAACCATATAGACCAAGGATGAACATGCATATGCACTCACACCATCCTGAAGCACCACAAATTGCCTGTCATTTCTGTTCTAGAGTTGGTCATGGTATTAGGTCTTGTTGGTTTAAGAAAGGCAACTGTCATGTAAAGTATGTGTGGGTTCCGAAAAGAACCAAGCCTAACCCTGAAGGACCCAAATTAGTTTGGGTACCTAAAACTTGATCATGCTGACAGGAAAACAGGGATGAGTGGATCTTGGACAGTTGTTATTCAAGGCACATGACAGGGGACTCTTCCATGTTCTTATCCCTTTTTGAGAAGGATCGAGGTAATGTAACTTTTGGTGATATGTCAAAAGGTAAAATCCTTAGTTTTGGTGATATTAATTCTTCTCCTGTTATTGAACATGTTTTACTAGTTGATAACCTCAAATATAACTTGCTAAGCATCAGCCAATTATGTGATAAAGGATACAAAATTATCTTTGAAGCATCTAGATGCTTGGTCACTAACAGAAACCAAGTGGTTTTTGTTGGGAAGCGGAAAGGTAACATATACTCTATCAACCTAAATGATGTGGCTAATCCTGATTTCAAGTGCCTAAGTGCTAGAACAGAAACCCCAACTCTATGGCACAGAAGACTTGGTCTTGCAAATTTGGATCTTATTTCAAATCTGTCCAAAAAGGAGTTGGTGAGAGGACTGCCAATGCTCAAATATGTATGGCATGTCAGCTGGGAAAACAGGTTAAAAGTTCCTCTAAATCTACACACACTATCTCTACATCTAGACCACTTGAATTATTGCATATTGACTTGTTTGGTCCCATGAGAACCATTAGCTTAGGTGGTAAAAGTTATGTTCTTATGGTGGTTGATGATTATTCTAGGTACACTTGGGTTGCATTTCCTGCTCAAAAGGATCATGCATGTTATGAATTTGGTACTCTTGTTAGGAAAGTACAAAATGAAAAAGGTTATAAAATTTCGAAAATTAGAAGTGATCATGGAGGTGAATTTGATAACCTTGTCTTTAAACACTTCTGTGAGGAAAGTGGTATTGAACACACCTTTTCAACTCCTAGAACGCCTCAACAAAATGGGGTAGTTGAAAGGAAGAATCAAACGTTGTAAGAAATGGCTAGAACTATGCTTAATGAGCATAAGTTACCTGCATATTTCTGGGCAGAGGGTGTAAACACAGCATGCTACATTCTAAATAGAGTATCCTTACGTCCTTTAATTGAAAAGACCCCTTATGAGATATGGTTTGATAAGAAACCAAGCATCAGTTACTTTCGTGTTTTTTGGGTCTAAATGTTATATACTTAATACTAAGGATAACCTTGATAAATTTGATGCTAAATCTGATGATGGTGTCTTCCTTGGGTATTCACTTACTAGTAAGGCATATAGAGTGTATAATAAGAGAACCTTGGTTGTAGAAGAAACCATGTATGTTGTATTTGATGAAATTGACCCTTGAGATGAAAGTGATGACATAGATACTGGCATAGCATCTGATGAGCAACCACATATTGTCAATCGTGAGAATTCTGTGGAAGAGGAGGAAGAACCACCTGTGCTGGGACCACCTACACCATCTATATTGGAACCAAGAGTGGAACCAAGCGTCCAACCACGCCTGGAACTAGTGATTCAATCAAGTGGTTCCGGTGGTGAACCAAATGTAGCAGAACAAGGATCAACTTCCCATGGAAACATCAGGGCACCCAGGGGACATACAACTGATGTTATCCTTGGTAATTTGAATAAAGGAGTGACTACCAGATCCTCACTGCACAATATCAATTCGCATCTTGCATTCCTCTCTCAAGTTGAACCCAAAAGTGCAAAAGAAGCCATTCTTGATGAGAATTGGGTTATGGCAATGCAAGAAGAGCTGAACCAATTCAAAAGAAGCGATGTTTGGGAGCTAGTGCCAAGACCAGTTGAACATCCAGTCATTGGTACCAAATGGGTCTTCAGAAATAAACTTGATGAATCAGGTGTTGTGGTAAGAAACAAAGCAAGGTAGTTGCTCAAGGGTATAATCAAGAAGAAGGCATAGATTATGATGAGACCTTTGCTCCTGTTGCTAGATTAGAGTCCATTCGCATGTTACTTGCATTTGCATCATATAGATCCTTTAAGCTATATCAAATGGATGTTAAGAGTGCATTCTTAAATGGATATATTCTAGAAGAAGAATATGTTGAACAACCACCTAGTTTTGAAAGTCATGAACATCCAGAACATGTATTCAAGCTTAAAAAGGCATTATATGGACTTAAACAAGCACCTAGGGCTTGGTATGATAGGTTAAGCTCATACTTGGTTTCTAAAGGTTTTTCTAGAGGAAAAGTTGATTCAACATTATTTGTTAAGTCTGAAAAATGTGATGTCATCATTGTGCAAATCTGTGTTGATGATATTTTATTTGGTGCTACTAATGATCTACTTTGTAAGGAATTTGAAATCCTCATGCACAGTGAATTTGAGATGAGCATGATGGGTGAGCTCAATTTCTTTCTGGGCTTTCAAGTTAAGCAACTTGATGGAGGTATCTTCACCAATCAAGCTAAGTACACTCGTGAGCTACTGAAGCGGTTTGGTTTGTCAGAAACCAAGCCTAGCCCCACTCCAATGAGTACATCCACCAAACTTGACAAGGATGAACACGGTAAGGATGTTGATATAAAATTGTACAGGGGTATGATAGGTAGTCTTCTATATCTCACAACCACTAGACCTGATATAATGTTTAGTGTGTGCTTATGTGCAAGGTTTCATTCATGTCCAAAAGAATCACATCTTAAGGCAATTAAGTGCATATTCAAATATCTTAAGGGCACACCTTCGCTTGGTTTATGGTACCCCAAAGTTAACTCTTTTGAGCTAACAAGCTATTCAGATGCAGATTTTGCAGGATGTACCCTAGATAGAAAAAGCACAAGTGGAACTTGTCAATTACTTGGACAATCCCTTGTGTCTTGGTCAAGCAAGAAGCAAAATTCGGTTGCAACATCCACCACTGAGGCTGAATATGTTGCTGCAGGAACTTGTTGTGTACAAGTCTTATGGATGAAACAAACTCTTTGTGATTATGGACTAACATTTAATTCTGTTCCCATCTATTGTGACAGCTCCAGTGCCATCAATTTGACTAAGAATCCTATACAACACTCTGGCATCATTTTATCCGAGATCATGTGTTAAAGAAAGATGTTGCCAATGAGTTCGTGAAAACTGAAAATCAACTTGCTGACATCTTCACAAAGCCACTCAAAGAGGATCAGTTCACCAAAATCAGGCTTGAACTTGGAATGTGCAATTTACCATGGCTTATTTGCTTATTTGGTTTTACTATTGGTTTTAGGTTTGGCTGCTACATAAAACCATGTTCTTTCACTGACATATGCAAACATAATCATATTAGCACTTCATGCATTTATCCCACATTACACACACTTTCACGATGCATTTTGGCATATGAGGAAATTGCTTGAGGCATTACAGTCATCAATTGAGACAAAATGGATGAAGAGAAGTAGTATGGTTTCAGTGAAAACCATGTACCCAACAGTTATTACCCATTGGACAAAAGCATCTTTGGTTGGAAACAAAGAAGATCTAGATAATTGAAGATGGTCAACTAAAAGATATTCTGTGGGGATAAAAATCAAAATCTCTGGTCAGAGAGAAAGGAAGGTCAAAATGGTCCTGATTTTTCAAAAGTGGGGGACCATCATGACCACGCCTCGACAATCTCTGAAAAAGTGGAAGAGGAGTTAATGCTTTCAACCGTTACAAGCTATCCCATGATCTGTTCTGATTCCTTTGCCACTCTCTCTCCAATAATCCATTCCCTTAACCGGTCACATCCACTTCTTTTTAAACCCCACACACACTCCTTCATCAACACAAATTCTCTTTCACTCACAACTCTATCCCTAAATCCTTCTCTCTTCTAAATCAGAATTGCTTTCAAACCCAAACACTCACAAGATGAGGAAGAGAAACACCAAAATAGCCAAGTCTAAGCAGCATGTTTCTAAACAAACCTCTTGTACCTCAAACACTACCAAACCTAAGCCACAAAATCGAGAAGAGATTGAGGCTGCCAAACTTGCACACCTCAAGAAGGTGCAAGAACAAAAAGAGATGGAGGTGCTCACTACCACTCCATGTGCTGCTACAAAGGCTGAAGAATCAGTGAAGTTCAAGGAGGCTTGGGAAAAGCAGGAAATTCAAAAGGGGTCTGAAAAAGTTTGGCTTGATCGGGAACCTTGGCCAACCATAGAGAAAAGCACTGTTCCTGAAGGGTCTTCTGCACCCTCATGGCTCAAAATACCTCTCACTGGTAATACACCTCAAACTAACCTCTTATGTCCAGATCCCATCAGTTATCGTGTTCCTACACCTGAAGATAGTGAAAAGACCATCCCACACACCACCATTGATAAACCTAGTGCTAGTACAACCACCATATTTATAGAAGATCCTCATGTGCTTACCCCCTGTATGGTCACATCAATGATTGATAACTTTGTTAAGCACATAGTAATTCCACCTGGTCATGATCCCAAAATATCTCGTGAAAAGAAAAGAGAGGAATTTGGGGATATGATTTCAGATTTTATCATCAAAGGCCATGCTCCTCCAGAAAGCCTCATCCGAACACCCTCTAGAGAAGAAGAAGAAGCCTACTCCAAAGCATTGCATTTTGTGTTCTTCATGGTCTATATTATGGTTCTTATTATGGTTCTTATGTTGGTTTTTATGTTGGTTTTTTGTGTTTTCTTTCTGCACAACGTCTTTAATTTCAGTTCGGATGTTCGATATTTGAATATTATGTTTATGTTCCTTTTCTTATAATATGTCTAATATTTCTACCCTTTGTCCTTCTTATATTTTGTTGATGCCAAAAGGGGGAGAAAATTGTTGGTTGGTTGGAATCTGGAATCCAACACTGTTAAGCATACATTATGGATAATTATTGTTGATTATTATGATTGCGTTACTCTGCTATTGTCAATATATGCTAGATGATTGGTGTTATAAGCTGGGGGAGGTTTTTGGCTAAGTTGAATAAGCCAATGGTGCTTAATGCACAAAAACATTTGTTATTGGGGGAGTACAAATGCAGGGGGAGTATGCTTACATGATGTATTATTTTGTTACTAACCCTGGCTTTTGCAGAGATCAACACAATGTTTGTCATCATCAAAAAGGGAGAGATTGTTAGCCTAAACATGAGTCTAATACTCCAATTAATGTTAATTTATAATTAACCATGTTTAGTGTGTTGATATATTATGATTTTGATGACTAACAAACTGGATTAGAAGTTTGCCATATATACTTGTGTTGAGTCTTATTGCAGTGTGGTTTTCAGTTTGGTTTTTCACCTTGGTTCTATCCAAAAACCAGACGGCTTGGTTTCAAAAGAAACCATACCTGACTGTCAACGTCGTGGTCCCAGCTGCAAGTGGCCAAGTGGTCCCAATGGTCCATACAGCAATTAAGGCCAACTCCTAATTACTTCAACGGGCAGAGAAAATGGTCCAACACTATGCAGAAGTCTTCAACCCTTGTCTCTCACCTCTCTTTGATCAATTATGTGAAGGGGACCATGTGGTCCAACTTTGTGTTCCGAATTGTCAAAAATGGAAAGTCTTTGTATAATGGAGGCAAATGGAGAGTGGACTTCCCCAAAATGAAGCAGCAGCATCCTGCAGAGCATCAAGGTCTGATCTAGAGCTTCATGGGAGATTGTAGCCGTTGAAGGAAAAGAAAAATATCTCACCTACCCCCACCAACTCAAGCACTATATAAGGATGGCCATTGCATATCTTTCTTCCTTAACCCATCCATTTGAAAACGTGCTATTGAGTTGATTCTTGTGCTTATACCTGCTGTGTTCATGTTGTTCTTGAGAGCTTTGAATTTGTGCTTATTCTTGTTCTCCAAGTCTTTACAAAGGGTAGAGTGTTTAGGCAAGACTAGTGTAGTATTGCTGGGTCCTCAAATCAGGATTTTTATTTGAGTAAAGGTTAGAGTTTAGCCTGGAAAAAACTTGTAAAGGTTAGAGCTTAGCCTGCAAAAGCTTGTGTGTGTAAAGGTTTGAGCTTAGCCTGCAAAAACTTGGTTTCTGTAATCGGTTAAGGCTGATCCCGCAAAAGCCTAAGATAGTGAGAGTTTCTAAAATCCTAAAGGAAGGGCCTTTAGGTAGTGGAGGTACCTGGTGAGGGGGAACCACTATAAATCACTGTGTCAACTTTTCTCTCTTATATTCTCTCTACTTTTGTGCATTTCACACTGATTAGTTCTCTGTGTTTGTGGTTCGTAAAGAAACTACTTGGTTCCTCAGAAACCAAAGTGATTCCATAAAAACCAACTCAGAAACCAACCTCGATTGAAAGGTAGCCTGATTCACCCCCAGGCGGGCTAACATTTGCCCCCTAACTTTTTTTCCTAAATCCACCACTGGTACCACTTATACATTGTCGGGAAAATAACTCTTATTTTTTTTGTGTACGAAAGATTGTCTAATGCTCCTCACAGGCCGGGCCCTTGGGGGTACAACTCATACAATTTCCTCGAAAATAATTTTTTTTTTGGTGTGTATGAAAGATTGCTTAATACTCTCAAATGCCGGGCCGAGAAGTGGATGATTGTACTACGGCTACCTCATAAGTCTTTAACAATCAATTTGTTAAATAATTCAACCAAGCTTGGTGTGTATTGATAGTTGTAACTGAAAAGTTGGTACCAATATCCGTGAGGATCGTGACAATTCCACTTTGCATTGCGCCGTTGTCAGTTTCTTCTTATCAACAGCACATTCATTTTTTTTGGTACAATCAACCAATGTTATCAGAACCGGACCGGGCACTGACCCAGAACAGGTCTCGAATCATGGTTCATTGGTCCGACCGGGTTTGAACAGGAGGTTCAACGTAATTGAACCGGTATAATAATTAATAGTTAATAATATAATTGTATTCATATTTATCTATATTTGTAACCTAAAAATAAATATGAAGTCTAATAATACAAAATTTTCATTCAAAAAAATACTATTTTCTAAAAAAAGAGGGGAAAAATAAAAAAAATAGCATAATTATGATTTAAAGATGACCCGGCCGGGTCATTGGTTCAACCGGGTCAACAAAAACCGGCCGGGTCATCCGGTTTTCCCCGGGTTAGTGTCTTGTCCGGTCCAAAAGCCTAAAAACCCAATGAGATGGTCGAATCACGGTCCGACCGGTCGAACCGGCCGGTCCGGTCCGGTTCTGATAACACTGCAATCAACAACACATTCATTCACATTCTTCTACCTCTTTAACTAAACTTTTTCCCCATTTCCGAAAATAGAAAAGTTTCGTAAAAGATAATGTATTACATATGCACTTCAATTTAATTTTTTTTTATTGAATTTGCGCTTCAATTATTCCTAAAAAAAATTGATTCTTTTTATAATAATAAGGATGTGTGTCTTTAGAAAAATAGACAATTGATGTTTCGTACAATCTAGCAAATCATAAAATCGTGGAGCGCAACCAATCTTAATTATAAGGAGGCGTGCTACATATAATGTAAATACAAATTTATACACAAAAAACACTTCGACAAGTTTAACACAAAAAGTGATGTTATTTCTTTCGTAATTAATAGCTCCATCACTATCTGTCTTTTCCCCTTTTTAAAAATACGAATCATTTAAGCACCAAGATCGGTCAATCACCATCTTATTTCTTTCCTAATTAATAGGTCTGATTGTACCTAAGGTTGTGAGGAGGTTTGAAGGAATTGCTGAAACGTTGGCTATGTGATGGTTGATTAAATTTTAACCACCTAAATTCAAATCACCACCAGAATTTTTTGCCACATAATTGAAATTCCACTAGTATTTATTGGTTAGAATGCAATTAACCCCTATGCCAGAGTGCTTCATTTTGGCGAGGGCCTGTGGCTTTGACCAGACACAAATACTTAGAGACTTAACATTGTTATCCTTTCACTTTGTTAAGTTCAAGGTTAATATCCCTAAGCTTTATATTTGAAAAATTTTGTTCCCACATAAAAACATTTTTCAAATTTCCGACACACCAATTGGCAGGTGATACATGTCCTTTGGGGACTGGTTACTCAAGAGTTTATTTTTTTTTTTCAATTTTCCTATTTTTTATCTTTTAGTTTCTTGGATATTTTTTCCGAAATAAAAAAAAGTAAAAATTATTATATTTCTCCCCACGCTCCACAATTGATCGTCATCACCCAATTCAAAATAGTTTTTGCGGCAAGTCACAACAGGAGTAGCCGGAAAGAAATCAAGAGAGATTCATACTCGTAGACTAGAGCAGTAATGGTAATCCAAAACCTAGGTACATGGGTCCTATCAACTTATATATCACTTATTTGGCCTATCTTTTGTTTCCGAAATAATAATGTCTCATTTTTTTTCCCGAATAACATGGGTCCTATATAACATTGTGTTACAATTACTCATGAATACCTAACATTTAGTACAACCCAAATCAAAATAGCAAAATAAGAATAAAGAAGAGATAAAAAAGAACAAAAAAATAAACATGAAGCAATTTGGCAATATTGATACCAAAGATGCAGGTGCTGAGGAGGTGGAAGATGCTACAACAAAGTTTGCGATAGAGGAGAGTGAGGCATCGCTAACCAGAACAATGTTCTATTGGTGTATTCTACCTTCACCTTCCTTTCAATAGGTTCTTGTTGTTGGTCTAAACTTGGGCCAATTACCTCTAAAGCTAAATGTGTAATTTAACCATGTTTAATCATGGTTCATCCTCAAATTGTCTTGTGTTGATTTTAGCTTAGAGGAGAGAGTATGGTTTCAGAAAAACCATACCGCGGAAATGATTTTTGTTGCAACCATACCAGATGGTTTTTCTGCAACCATAATCAGAGCTGTCACTATCAAACTTTACAGCAATTTGCGTGGGGTCCTCCAGGCATTTAAATCCCACTTCTAACATTCTGAATCGGTGAGCAAGTAAGAGGGAAGACTTAATGGAAGTGCAAGTGACTTTATCATTCAACTCCCGCTCAATTCATGAAGGTAGTCCAAACTTTCTATTTCTGGAAATACTTTGCAACCAAGGAGTTGACATGGCGCAATGGTCCCAACTTGGAGTAATTACGAACTGAAGTCAACTAGGAGTTCAAAGAGCCGTTGCAACAACTTTCGTCCCAACTCAGATGCTATAAAAAGGGTTCAAAACAACTTTGGAAAATTATCCCAACTAGTGTGCAAAATCTGAGTTCATACTTATGCTTACAATTGTGGTTTCAAAATCTGATTTTTCTGCTTGTATTGCTAAACACATTCAAAGTGTAGCTTTTAAGCAAGTTTTGGTTTAGATTTGTTGGGTACTCAAGTCTAGGATTAGATTTGAGGGTAGGTTAGAGTTTAGCCTGTGAAAAGCTTGTAAAGGCTTGAGCTTAGCCTAGAAAAGCTTGTTTTTGTAAAGGTTGAGGTTGAACCCGTAAAAGCCTAAGCATAGTGAGTGTTTGAAATCCTAAAGGAATGAACCTTTAGGTAGTGGTGGTACCTGGTGTGGGGGAACCACTCCAAATCTCTTGTGCTCACTCTGTTCTTCTCTCCTTACTTACTTTCGTGCTTCAAAACACTCTTGAAGCATTACCCGGATTTCTTTTTACAAAAACCAAATCTCCTCTGTCCGAAAAAGTTCAAAGCCTAATTCACCCCTCCCATCCTAGGCATTTTTGGGCCAACAGCTTATGTTTACCCATCGTCTGGATCGTTTTTGTGAGTTACACTCTAGAGGTTACCCTTTAATTTTTTTCTTTATTTTTTTTCTTTCTTCTTTTCTTTTTCTTTTTCTTTTGTTGTGCTATGCTCAAGAAATCATGTCCTTGTAGTTTGGGTGAAGACAGGTCGAACGTTTCACCTTTGAAGAATTTCCCAATTGGTCGAAGTTGGACCACTCTATTCGAAATAGTTTCCTTCCAACTCTTTGGTAAGGGTTGTATTGAAGGGTTGGTGTTTGGTTCAAATTTTTGGGCGTGGCTGCTCCACGTTTGTCACGCCCCTACTAGCATAACCGGCCAGGTGCCTAGAGCAGCTAAGCCTGCCATTTAGGCACCCTCAGGCCTTAGCAACGATATGGCAAAAGTTAGAGGCTTTGGCCTTGCAATTAGCTCAAGACATACACAATAGGATACCATCACAGAATGCATGTTTTATTTGCACAAGTATCATACACAAAAGGTCCCCGTCATTATTATCGGATAACACACAAACATAACCAACATTCATTACAAAACCATGCTACAAGGACACTAACTTACAAGCCTATATCAGTTTGGCCTATATATACACAAAAATAAAACCTAGCCAAGGTTTTCTCAATACCCATCTCTAAGGATTCCTCCTATTCGGATCCTCCCAAATAGGTTTATCCCTCTCTCCCAAACCTGAGAATAGAGTTAATGGAAAGGAGTGAGTTTACAACTCAGTAAGATAAGAAAACATCCATGAAATGCTCACAATGCATGCAATGCTAGACATGAGCAATATCAAGTAAAATTCCAAAGGCTTCTTGTGATTCCAACAACCCATTAGTAGGGGAACAATGCTATATGGCGACTATGCAATCGGGCATCAATGTTTGTACCGATTCTTAGCAAACACCCCCAAATACGAGGCATCCCGAATTCATAGGAAGTGCACATGACTTGCTGCTCAACTACACAGTCCCTAGTGGAAATGTTTATACCTGCATTTTGAACCAAGCGGGCAATGCCCTCCGCAAGGCTCTACAACCTGTTATTTGGCGCACAAGGTTTATTCAAGTGCCCAATAATCCATTGGTACGTACAAGCCCTGCTTGCACTACCAGCACAATCAATTGGCCAATGATTTATGGCGATGCAAATGTGGTGCACAACCCCAATTTGTGGGCATCAGAATAAGCCAACACAAGGCATTAAGCACTTAAGTCACAGACAGCAAAAATTATGCACCATCGGTGTAATTCAAGGCAGCCACGGGCTGTTCGTCCAAACACCTAATGCATTGGCAAACACGCCAAGCATGAATCCCCAACTTGCTTAAAAGTTATGCCTCTCTAGGCCTTTCTTCCCTTTGGGTCTCCTTATTATCTCTTACCACACAATCATGAAGCATCAGCCTTAAGAACAATGAACATAGGCAACCAGGAAATACATAAGGCATAATGCCTTAAATAGGACCTCAGTTAACCCGAAAACTACAGTTTGGGTATCAAGTTTCAAAAAGTTCAATTTTCCCTCCAAGTTACCATATTTATTTTCATTTGGGTACTCATTTATCCAAATCCATTTCAAATCACCCAAAGTCAAAATTGGAGCACTATTCACCCAATTTGGCATGTGCTGGAGGCTGACGTGGGCGCGCCACGTGGCTGCCCGCGCCCGGGTGGCGCTCTTGACTGAGGTGGACCAATGTGAAATCGACACGTGGCATGTAGGGTCCTAAATAAAAAAATATTTTAAAGTATGAGATGGAAGTTTTTAATTAAAAAATATTTTAATAAAAAATCCAAGTAAATTATTATACCTTATTAATTTAATACCCAGATAAATAAAATAATTTAACTGAAAATATTATTTATCTGCCATATTTTGTTAAATATGAAAAAATAAAATATTATATTTTTTTTCTAAAACATGTTCCTTCTTATTTGAAAAACTATTCTCCATTTCTTTTTGGTAACACGCTTTCAATTTTGTAACAATTTTTTTTTTTAAAGAATTAGAGTAAAAAGATTTTGTACAGTTAAAAATTAAAACATCATAAGATGAAAAAACCAACAAAATTTCTCTTTACTGTCCTATTTATCTCCAATTACCGGTAATTCGTCCTGGTTATTTCTTAATCTTCCTGAATATTAGCTTTAAGTTCTTGAGTATTTTATATTTTTTTTTTTTACAATGGAGGGCCTTATTATATTTTATTTTTAGATTTTTTATGAAAGAAAATCTAAATTCGATCTTTTTAAATCATATCTTAGTTTTTTTTATTGAAAAATCACATCTTAGTTAATTGGGGTTGTACTGTTATTGAATCTCAATAAAAATTCAAACTCATCATGCGAAAAAAAATTCAGCTCGTCTAGAATAAAAATTAAACCTTTAAACTTCATCAGCCCTTCTCTTTTATCAATACTGTCAATCAAGATTGCAAAACTTCACAAAGCATTCATTTGATTCAAAATAATAATTCTTTTTACATCATTATGTGCACCACAGTATTTTCAACAGAAAACAACTCAGTTTGAATCTTCATTCTAATCTTTTTCCTCACCACCACTACAATTCCTTTCGTCCTCCTCATTAAACCTATCTAACCCTAACCCATCAGTAAACCCAGGTCAATCGACGACCTTAGACCTGACATCACTCCAACACTCCAACACCGCAAGGCTGTTAAAATCGAGTTTTCACCTTGACTCGGAAAGGCCCGATAAAAAACGTAACGTAAAAACGTATCGTAAAATCGTAAGAGTCTATCAAATTTAATTATCTTTATTAATTAAATATATAATAACTCAATTATAATATTTAGTCTAAAAATTTTATGTTATAAATTTAATTCAACTTAGATTACTCAACATTATAATTATAATTATAATTAAAGTTTAGCTAGTCATTGCACTAAAAAAATCAACAAACAAATCATAAAAAAAAAATTTGCATCACCTATTGTAGTAGATTATCGGGAAAAAAAAGAACTTATCTCTTGCCCAAAAAAATCTTGAGTTGTCATGTTGTACAAGGGAAGAGTAGGAGTAAAAGAAGTTAATGTTGAAAAAACTTTTTGTTATGGTTTTCAGGTTTAGAACTTGCTTTTTTAAGCACATCAACCGACGCTTTTGAAACAAAAAGAAAAACAGACTTTTTTTGGGGTTGCTTGCTTGGATTTTTTAATTTTCTTTTTTTAAAAGCTTTATTAAACTCATTTAGTAAACTCGTATAAAAACGGTAAAAACGTAAGATTTTACCGATTTTGTTGGTTCAACTCATGATTTTTTCCGATTTTATCCAAATCTTGATTTTGTCAAGATTTGACTCAATATTCATATACAAATCGTAAAAACGTAAAAACGTAAGAGTCAAAACGCATTTTTAACAGCCTTGCAACACCGCCAAGCCGCCCTTGCTCAAATCGAGCTCTCGCGTGGCAACTGCCAATCACCGCCTTCCTTATTCGCGCCTCCACCTCGTTGCCTCTTCTTCTCCTCCACTAGCTGCAGCCGTCGTTGCCACAGGTACTCCGACCGAGCGGCCCGACATCGCCGAGTTTGGCGAGTCATACACGGAGCCGCCTCGATCTGCTACCCTGCATCCGCCGTCGACAGCGTCTTATCCTCCACCTCCTCCTCACATCGCCGCTAGTAACATCCCCACCTCCTCCAACTCGCGTCGAACTGGAGAAGACAAGGGCAAAACAGATCTACCCAGATCCGGTTAGATTTCGATGGCTGCTGAGAAGAAAATTTAAGGGGGATTTAATAGGGGTTTTGATAGCTGCTGAGAAGAAATTTCTTGAAGTGAAGGATATGGAAACTGAAGAAAAACGGTGGAAGATCAAAGGAACCCAGGAAGGGTGTGAACTATTATCATATATGAGAAAATAAATATTTAAATTTTTTTAAAGCGTGTGAATTTTCTCTACAACAATTTGCGAGTGACTGAAATTAATGCATTCCAAAACTGGAGTGATCTTAATTGCTAGATTGGTTGTAATTATTTTTTTCTTGGTAAAAAAGTTTTTTTCAGTCCTTTCACTTTGTTAATTTCGCATTTGTTGTCCCTTTTCGTTTAATTTCATACTTATTGTCCCTGAAGTTCTATTTTACTGGGATACATTATCCTTTTTAACCCTACAGCAGGTAAAATTGTCAGTGACCCGTGTTAGGTGGACCCACCAACATTCTTTTTCTTTTTTATTCTTTTCCAAATTTAATTTTCAATACTTTTTTAAGAGAATTACATTTTTAAAAACCTGTTTCCAAATTAATTAAACTATTTTTACAAAAAAACAAGATAGGTCTCACTAAAAAGCACAACAAATCGGTTGAAAACCCAATCCTACTCCTCCACCTTGGTTATTAATCCACCAAAACAAATCACCATGCCCAGATCAATTTAAAGAATTGCAAAATTGTCAATACCCAAACACAGGTGGTAATCTTGAACGGAGGGAGGGGGAAGGAGCCGCTTAAGGCTGCCTTTTGTTGGGTAAGTCACCGCCAACACCTCTCATCCTTCCTCCTCACCTCTCTTATTTTTCTCCCTTTTTACCTCCATTTCATCCGTAGGGTTTGTTAATCATGTTTTGTTGTCTGTGTGGGTGATGGATTTGATTTTGATGATGGCGTGCTTGGTGGGATTTGGGATTACCGGTACTGAGCTCTTTCTGGTAGAGGGTTGCTAGCCTAGTCGTGAGCTTTTGGGGTGGTTCTAGGCTTGTCGTGGTTGTTGAGATGTAGATCCGGACCGGCTGCCTCACCTCTGTTAGCCTAAACATATGATTAGTGGCTTAATTAGCAATTAATTAAAACTAATCATGTTTAGTATACAAATATATGTTTCTAGTGATTCTGACGATCGTTATATTATTTTGATGATTAACAAACATACTGGTTAAGTATTTTGTGTTGTTTGAGTATCGGGCAGAATCATTTGGTTCCAGGAAGAAACCAAATGTTCAGTGTACAAATATATGTTTCTGATGATCATTATATTGTTTTGATGATTATCAGATATATTGGTTAAGTGTTTTATGCTGTTTGAGTCCACGAAGAAACCAAAATAGAGAAGATTTGTCTCCACAGGCTGCAGATCAAGCTGTCACTGTCAATCTATATTCCGTGTGGTCCCAAATCGGTAGTTGGCAATTAAAATGCCAACCAACGTCCAAACTTGCAGCACAAGTGTTATAAAAAGATCTAGAAAGTGGTCCTCACACCTTCTAAGCATCTTGGAAGCTTTGGTGGTCCACAAAAGCAACCTCTCACTTTCAGCCAATAAAGAATGTGGTCCCGAAAAGTAGTTGATATTTAAGCAACTCAACTAACGGCTTTGCTTGCTCACCAAGGGTCAGAAAAAAATTAGAAAAGTGGCCCTCACATCCTCTTTCAAGCATCAAAGAGCTGGTGGTCCTTACTTTTCATTTTTGAAAATATTTTTGAAGAAAAACAATTTCTCCCCAAGTAATATCAAGATTTGGCTCATCTGCGTGGACAGTTTTAAACCAAGTCAATCAACGGTTAAACTTGCACTCCAATGGTTAGATAAAGTTCATAAAAGTGGTCCTCACATCCTCTCTCTACCCTGGAAGATATGGTGGTCCACACTTTCTATTTTTGGGAAGCTTTTTGAAGAAAAAGAATTGCAACTCAAGTATTCTGCAGATTTGGCTTGCCTACGTGAACTGTTTTATTAGACAAGCAAGAAGCCAACTCCTATGCCACCTGTACTTTATATGACCATTATGTGAACGTTGTGAGAGAGCTTCCCCATCCTGAGATTCTATATAAGAGGTCTGAAACCTCATTAGAAGATGTACTTCAGCCTATGGAAATATTCTGTGATACTTAGCTTCTGCTGGGGCCAAATCCTCCGAGAGATTCAAAAATTCAGATTGAGCTTACCTTGAGTGAATCTCCTGTTCTAAACTCGTTGTAAACATTTCTTGAGTGAGTCACTCTTGAAGTTATCTTGTTGAGGGCATTATAAGTGAGATTAAGTTACAATCTTACTTGATACTCAAAGCTAGGAATAGTTTTGAGGATAGGTTAGAGCTAAGCCTTTAAAAAGCTTGAGTGATAGGTTAGTGCTAAGCCTTTGAAAAGCCTGAGTGTAGGTTAGGGTTGAGCCTTTGAAAAGCTTAGGTTAGAGCTTAGCCTTTGAAAAGCTTAGGTTAGAGCTGCTCTTGTAAAAGCTTGTAAAGGTTAAGGTTGAACCCGTAAAAGCCTAGTATAGTCGATAGTTTAAAAATCCTAAAGGGGGGACCTTTAGGTAGTGGATGTACTCCTGCATGGGGTGCTAGTAATATACCCAAAAGCCAATCAATGGATGATTGTAGTCATGTATATACGATAAGGTTATTCCAATAAATATGATTATGAGATAATCGCTTGCACATATATATAACCCTAGAATACTTTGTATTCTTAAAATGTCCCTAGTCGATTATTATTATGGATGGGTTGTAATAATAAATTAAGACTAGCGTGTGTTGAGAATTATATGAGATATTAATTCTACATACGGGTACAAGTTAGAGAACTTGTGGAATGGACCGACCCACATAAGAACGCTACATGGAACGTTATATGATTGTCATTAGCGGTTTTTATATGTATTGTCCTTAGACCTGTGATCATCAAGGTTCCCAACATATGAGTCGTATACTTTGATATTACTCTTGGCTATTTCGTAAATGAGTAGACTTAGTGTAATCGTCGAGTATATGATAAATGTGTAGTGGGTTTTGTATGATCCAGAGGGGATTCGTCCAACCCATATAACGGGTATATTATCGGATGGTTTCTTGATAGAGTTGAACTGTAAATGCACGGCCGTGCTCGGATTATGATATGGTGATATCATTAGTATCCGCTTTACACAGTTAGCTCGAGGATCAAGAAACTGAGATTAAACATATGCGAGATTGACATATTCCATGTCTCGTGTTTAATCTTGATAATGGGACGAAGGGACGATGACATGTTTCCGAGGCATATTGAATCAGTACTGATCTTGTCGTTCAGGTAGCAATGATGTGTTGCTAGATATCGCTCTTTGCTTATAATTGTAAATGAGTTTACAATTATTGCCGGACATTACAAGTGCCTACAGGGTCACACACTTAGAATCGTTGATTCGAGCAGGTGGTTGAAGCGTGGTTGGACCATAGTTCGACCAGGTGTGGTTGGACCGTGGTTGGACCAGGGTCGTTTTGGGCTGGTTTGATTCAATAATTGTCAGAATTATTGAGCCAAACCTGATTGCTTGTGATGTGTAATCCCATTAGTGCTTAGTGGTAGACAAGATAATGGGTATCTTAATCATGATGGGCCATTATGTTGGTCATTACCATAAGCACTAATTGAGTGGCATAATTAGATTATGCTTTGGGGTATTGGCTGATTGCATTCTGGTTTTTGAGAGCCTTAAGAGTGTTTTTCAGACCAGCAAGAACACACACAAACACTCACCCATTCTTTGAGAAAGAAAGTAACACCACATAGCTCCCGGAAATCCGTAGCTAGCACCACGGTTCGGGAGTGCTTGGGTTGGAGATCATGAGACATTTTCCGGCTGTGATCGACGGTTCGTGTGGATACCGTAGAGGAGCAGGATATCCTTCCGGCTCTAGCTGATTCGGTTCTTCAGTTAGGTGAAAGATCCTAACCGTTTCAGGTATGTTTGTTTTTGTTGTTCGGTTTAGTTGCTTCACTTGGATCCTTCATGTGTTTTCGGGTTTCCGCTGTGCATTTGTTGCATTTAGATTGTCTATTTTGCATGATCGAAAACTTACAGTGGTAGCGGAGCCTCTTGTGAAGCTCTAAACCGAATTTGTGTGCATATGTTGATATGTTCATGTAAATATATATGATGTGTTATATGTGATGTTGCATGATCATTATATGTTGAGTTCATTATATGTTGAGTTCATTATATATATGGTGATGTTGGTTTGAGTCAAAAGTGTTTTGACAACAATAACTTGATTGGTATGTGATATCAATCAAGGAGTAATTGGAAGTAAGTCGAAGGGGTTCGACAAAACGAAAATCGATCGTCGGTTTTCGGAAGGAACGATGGTCGTTCTAGTGTTGCAGGGTTAGGACATCGATGTTCATAAGATGGACATCGATGTCCACATGAGGATTTGCCTTGGCCGAGCCTGTTCTATGAAAGGTTGGCCTTGGCAGATTCACATGAACATCTATGTCCACGAGCCTTGTGACAATGATTTGAGATTGGGAAGACCAAATAACATCGATGTTCACTTTATAACATCGATGTCCTTGTGTTCCAGAGTCTCAAACATCAATGTTTAAAGGTTAGACATCGATGTTTAAAACTACTGCCAAGTTTTTGGACCTTCGGAACTTTCCAACATCGATGTCCAAGAGTTGAACATCGATGTTCTTGAGTTCCAGAGGC
Source organism: Turnera subulata (assembly GCA_028386065.3). Lineage (NCBI taxonomy): Eukaryota > Viridiplantae > Streptophyta > Magnoliopsida > Malpighiales > Passifloraceae > Turnera > Turnera subulata. The sequence goes on from JAKUCV010004912.1 coordinate 247,681, forward strand.
CAATGAACCTTTGGAACTTCCAACATCGATGTCCAAGAGCTGAACATCGATGTTCTTGAGCTCTGCCAAATAGTTTGGACTTCCAGAGCCTCAAGGACATCGATATTGATGACAGGACATCGATGTCCTTGTGTTCCAGAGGCCAAATGACATCGATGTTCATGACAGGACATCGATGTCCTGGAGTACCCGAGGCCAATGGACATCGATGTCCTTGTGCATTACCAAGGTGTTGGGGAGAATCAGATTCTCAAAGACATCGATGTTCACTTATGGGGATCGATGTTTACATGTATCTTTGGTTTCCAAATTTACATAACATCAATATATGATTTGTTGATTATATGCATGTGATGTATGAACATATGTTGATGTAAATATTAAGTTCTTAGTTGCCTTCCTTGATAAGCACTCATCATTGCTTAGATCAACACTTAGTAGGTTTTGCCAAAGCAAGGTGCCAATGTTTATTCTACCAAGGTGCGACTGGATAATTGTAATATCTGAACTGCTTATTGTAGGTTTGGACTTAACTAGGTCATCTTAATAGGATTAAGGACTTAGAGGCAAGGAGTTGAGTAATGTCTATGAGATAGACAAAAACAAGTGTTGTTCGCTCAATTATCCAAGAGTTACATGAGATGTAATTGACAAGAGTTGTCTACCTAAATAGCTATGATGTAGGTGATCAGCCAAAGCTGACTTATATTGTAGTAAAATATGGATCTTGGCCTACTCATGATTATTTTGTTTTCATAGTAGGAGCATCATTTAATAGAATTCCTTGTTAAATGATTTATGTATACATGACTCTTATTTGTGTGAGTTGATCTTTGTTGTAGAGCTACTGTGGCACAAAACACAGGTACACTATCATTGCGATCGGTCCTTGAGAAGGAAAAGCTGAATGGGAATAATTTCCTAAAATGGTATCGCAATTTGAGGATTGTCCTCAAACAAGAAAAGAAGCTGTATATCCTTGAAGGGCCTGTTCCGATTGAACCGGCGCCTAATGCTCCTAAGGCAGAAAGGGATGCTTACAAGAAGCATCTTGATGAAGCATTGGATGTCGCATGTCTTATGCTAATAGCCATGGAATCTGGGCTTCAGAAGCAACATGAGAACATGGGGGCATTCGATATGATCGAACAGCTAAAGATGCTCTTTGATGAGCAAGCAAGGCATGAGAGGTATGAGACCTCTAAGGCATTGTTCCAATGCAGGATGGCAGAGTCATCACCCGTGAGACCTCATGTGCTCAAAATGATTGGTTACATTGAGAGCCTTGAGGGTCTTGGTTTTCCTTTGCAAAAGGAGTTGGCGGTTGATCTAGTCTTGCAATCGTTGTCGGACAGTTACAACCAATTTGTCATGAACATCAATATGAATCATCTTGACAAATCGTTGTCTGAGTTGCTTAACATGTTGGGAACAGCTGAGCAACAAATGAGGGCAAACAAATCCAACATTTTGATGATTGGAAAAGGCAAAGGAAAGGGTAAAGCAAAGTTCAACAAGAAGAAAAAATGTGCCAAAAAGTTTGGTGCATGTGCATCTTCTTGTGACCACATGCTGAAACCCAAGGGTGGTATTGCAAAGGAAGGACATTGTTTCCATTGCAATAAACTGGGCCATTGGAAGCGCAACTGCCCTGTTTACCTTGAAGAGGTAAAGGAGAAGAAGGGAAGTGAGACTTCCACTTCAGGTATTTTCGTTATAGAAACTAATATCTCTATCTCTGCATCAAGGGTATTAGATACCGGATGTGGTTCTCACATTTTTGTAAATGTGCAGGAACTAAGAAAGAGTAGGAGATTGGCAAAGGGTGAGATAGACCTACGCGTCGGAAATGGAGCAAGGGTTGCTGCATTAGTGGTAGGGACTTATTATCTATCTTTACCGAGTGGTTTGGTTTTGGAACTTGATGATTGCTATTATGTACCTACTATAAGCAGGAATTTGATTTCTGTTTCTTGTCTGGACAAGAAAGGCTTTTCATTTGTAATAAAGAACAAATGTTGTTTTATTTATTTCAATGATATTTATTATGGTGGTGCATATTTGAGCAATGGTTTGTATGTTCTAAACCTAGAAACGCCAGTCTATAACGTTAATACGAAGAAGGTTAGAATGAATGATTCTAATGAAACCTACCTTTGGCATTGTCGTTTGGGCCATACAAACGAGACTTGTATTGCTAAACTCCATAAAGATGGAATTCTAGAATCATTTGATTTTGAATCATATGAGACATGTGAGTCATGTTTATTTGGCAAAATGACAAAGGCTCCTTTTGCCGGTAAAGGTGAGAGAGCTTCGGGCTTGTTAGGTCTAATACATTCTGATGTATGCGGACCTATGTCTACACAGGCTAGAGGTGGTTTTCAATACTTCATTACATTTACTGATGATTACAGTAGATATGGCTATGTGTATCTTTTGAGACACAAGTCAAAATCCTTTGAAAAGTTCAAAGAGTTTAAGAATGAAGTACAGAATCAACTCGGTAAAAGCATTAAAATGCTTCGATCAGATCGAGGAGGTGAATACTTAGGCCGAGAATTTCTTGATCATCTAAATGAGTGTGGTATAGTATCACAGCTCACTCCACCGGGTACGCCTCAATGGAATGGTGTATCCGAAAGGAGGAATAGAACCTTGTTAGACATGGTTCGTTCTATGATGAGTCAAGCTGACCTTCCTTCTTCATTTTGGGAACATACATTATTGAGTGCTGCATTTACACTTAACCGTGTTCCATCTAAATCCGTCGAAAAGACACCATATGAGATATGGACTGGGAGGCGTCCCAATTTGTCTTTTATGAGGATTTGGGGTTGTGAGGCTTACGTGAGACGTGAAGCATCAGATAAATTCAGCCCTCAATCCGAGAAGTGCCTCTTTGTAGGATACCCTAAGGAAACAAAAGGGTATTACTTCTATAATCCCACCGACCACAAAGTGTTTGTCGCTCGAACTGCTATTTTCTAGAAAGAGAATTTATTTCTAGAGGAATCAGTGGGAGAAAAATAGAACTCGAAGAAGTTCGAGATCTAGAGGCTGAGATGGAACAAGGACAGGAACCACAAGATGTTGTGGATGAGAATCCTGTACCTATAACACATGGACCGCATAGGTCGGATAGGATTCGGTATGAGCCTGAGAGATATGGATTTCTTATGACTCATTCTGTCGATGTGATGCTCATAGATGAGGATGAGCCCACTTCCTATCAGCAGGCCATTACGGGTCCAGACTCCAAGAAGTGGCTAGAAGCCATGAATTCGGAAATGGAATCCATGTATGAAAACAAGGTATGGACCTTGGTTGATCTACCCGAAGGGGTAAAACCCATAGGGTGCAAATGGGTCTTTAAGAAAAAGACCGACATGGATGGTAATGTGATTACCTATAAAGAGCGATTGGTTGCGAAAGGTTTCAAACAAGTTCATGATATAGACTATGATGAAACTTTCTCACCAGTTGCCATGGTTAAATCCATCCGGATTCTGTTGGCAATAGCGGCATACCATAATTATGAGATATGGCAGATGGATGTCAAAACCGCATTCCTAAATGGAAATCTTTTAGAGGATGTGTACATGACACAACCTGAAGGTTTTGTCGATCCAGAGAATGCTAATATAGTATGCAAGTTGCAAAGATCCATCTATGGATTAAAGCAAGCTTCTAGGAGTTGGAATCTTCATTTTAATGAAGTAATTAAAGAGTTTGGTTTCATTAAGAATGAAGATTAACCATGTGTTTACAAGAAGGTTAATAGGAGCACTGTTGTTTTCTTGTTGTTGTATGTTGATGACATTCTACTCATTGGGAATGATATTCCGACGCTACAGTATGTAAAGACTTGGTTAGGGAAGAATTTCTCGATGAAGGACTTAGGAGAAGCTGCCTATGTGTTAGGTATAAAGATCTATAGAGATAGATCCAAAAGGCTTCTCTGGCTAAGTCAGAGTACGTATATTGACAAGGTGCTAAAGAGGTTTAGCATGCAAGATTCCAAGAAAGGATTCTTGCCCTTGTCACATGGCGTAGCTCTCTCAAAGAATCAATGTCCTAGTACGACTAAGGAGAGAGAGCGGATGAGTAAGATCCCTTATGCTTCGGCAATAGGATCTATCATGTATGCCATGCTATATACTCAATCGGATGTCGCTTATGCTTTGAGTGTCACAGGCAGATACCAAGCTGATCCCGGAGAGAGTCACTGGACAACAGTTAAGAACATCCTTAAGTACTTGAGAAGGACTAAGGATGCATTCCTTGTGTATAGAAGCATTGATGAGCTTGTTGTAAAGGGTTACACAGATGCTAGCTTGCAAACAGACAAGCATGACTTCAGATCACAATCAGGTTATGTGTTTTGTCTTGGAGGTGGTGTTGTATGCTGGAAGAGTTCTAAGCAAGAGACAGTTCTAGACTCTACAACCGAGGCTGAGTACATTGCTGCCTCAGATGCGACGAAAGAGGCTGTTTGGATTAAGAAGTTCGTAACTGAACTTGGGGTGGTTCCTAGTATTGAGAGTCCAATTGAGCTCTATTGTGACAATAATGGAACAATCGCACAGGCTCAAGAGCCTAGATACCACCAGAGATCCAAACATATACTTCGACGCTATCATCTTATTAGAGAGATCATAGATAGAGGCGATGTCAGGCTGTGCAGAGTTCCTTCTGAGAACAATGTAGCAGATCCCTTGACGAAGCCACTCACGCAGGAGAAGCATAATGGTCATTGCGCATCCATTGGTATTAGATACATGGTTGATTGGCTTTAGTGCAAGTGGGAGATTGTTAGTAATATGCCCAAAAGCCAATCAATGGATGATTGTAGATATGTATATACATTAAGGTTATTCCAATAAATATAATTATGAGATAATCGCTTGCACATATTTATAACCCTAGAATACTTTGTATTCTTAAAATGTCCCTAGTCAATTATTATTGTGGATGGGTTGTAATAATAAATTAAGACTAGCTTGTGTTGAGAATTATATGAGATATTAATTCTACATACGGGTACAAGTTAGAGAACTTGTGGACTGGACCGACCCACATAAGAACGCTACATGGAACGTTATATGATTGTCATTAGCGGTTCTTATATGTATTGTCCTTAGACCTGTGATCATCAAGGTTCCCAACATATGAGTCGTATACTTTGATATTACTCTTGGCTATTTCGTAATTGAGTAGACTTAGTGTAATCATTGGGTATAAGATAAATGTGTAGTGGATTTTGTATGATCCAGAGGGGATTCGTCCAACCCATATAACGGGTATATTATCGGATGGTTTCTTGATAGAGTTGAACTGTAAATGCACGGCCGTGCACAGATTATGATATGGTGATATCATTAGTATCCGCTTTACACAGTTAGCTCGAGGATCAAGAAACCAAGATTAAACATATGCGAGATTGACATATTCCATGTCTCGTGTTTAATCTTGATAATGGGACGAAGGGACGATGACATGTTTTCGAGGCATATTGAATCAGTACTGATCTTGTCGTTCGGGTAGCAATGATGTGTTGCTAGACGCCGCTCTTTGCTTATAATTGTAAATGAGTTTACAATTATTGCCGGATATTACAAGTGCCTACAGGGTCACACACTTAGAATCGTTGATTCGAGCAGGTGGTGGAACCGTGGTTGGACCATGGTTCGACCAGGTGTGGTTGGACCATGGTTGGACCAGTGTCGTTTTAGGCTAGTTTGATTCAATAATTGTCAGAATTATTGAGCCAAACCTGATTGCTTGTGATGTGTAATCCCACTGTGTTGGCCATTACCATAAGCACTAATTGAGTGGCATAATTAGATTATGCTTTGGGGTTTTGGCTGATTGCATTCTGGTTTTTGAGAGCCTTGAGAGTGTTTTTCAGACCAGCAAGAACACACACAAACACTCACCCATTTTTTGAGAAAGAAAGTAACACCACATAGCTCACGGAAATCCGTAGCTAGCACTAGGGTTCGGGAGTGCTTGGGTTGGAGATCGTGAGACGTTTTCCGGCTGTGATCGATAGTTCGTGTGGATACCGTAGAGGAGCAGGATATCCTTCCGGCTCTAGCTGATTCGGTTCTTCAGTTAGGTGAAAGACCCTAACCGTTTCAGGTATGTTTGTTTTTGTTGTTCGATTTAGTTGCTTCACTTGGATCCTTCATGTGTTTCCGGGTTTCTGCTGTGCATTTGTTGCATTTAGATTGTCTATTTTGCATGACCGGAAACTTACATGGGGAACCACTATAAATTGCTTGTGTCCACTGCTTTTCTATCTTCATTCCTGCATTTCCACTTAAGTTTAACATTTAGGCCAAATCTCTGAAAACCCGAAAAAGAGAAAAAGCTAATTCAACCTGAAACACCCGTGTCCCAATTTTACAAATAAAATACTTAAATAAAGGAAATTACCAAAATACCCCTGTAACACGGGACACGAAATCCAATATCAACAATATCCAAAATTCTTAATAAAAATGAGATGTCATAAAGAACAAAACAATCTGGCTTAACAAGCCACAAGACAACCCGGCATCCTGCCGAAACATCATCATTACATAAACCCGGCAACCCGCCGATAATATAATCCAAAATCAATAGTGACATCTCAATAAAAATCCAATGCAGCGGAAGAAACAAATGGAGTAAAAATAAGAGGAACAAAACAACATGCATGCCGACCCTATGGATCCAACCGGGAGATCAAGCACAGCTACCTGCTGAGATAACTACGTCCTACTCTGGAAGGATGGAAAGTGACTGCACGCTATCTAAAGTCTGAAAAACAACGTTGGCGATTATGTGAGTCGCCTACTCAGTGAGCAATATAAATCTAATTATGAAGGTGTGCAGATCAAGTCCGAAAGGAAAGAAGAGCAACAAGACAAGTAAGCAACATACGACCACCGGTACTAACATGCCAAGCCAATCAAACAAACAGTTCATTATTCTCCATCTGTTGTGAGTTAAGTTTTCTTATTATAATTTATTATTCAGGGCCCCCTACGGTGTGCGTCGAGCTCGGTCCCGTCTCATGAGACGACCAGGCATAAGCCCAAATAAAACCAGGCACGAAGCCCAAACATATCCATAGAGAGAGAGAGAGAGAGAGAGAGAGAGAGAGGGGGGTAGAAAGGGAAAGGTAGAAGGAGGGAGGTAGAACCGGTCATTACAGACCCATATGCAAATCCGCATAACACTTGCTATTCCGCAAGCAAACCCGAGGGGTATCACTTCCCGCTCGAAACAACCGGTCATCAGCACACAGTAGCCTAACTTCTACTGTACATTATTCTTATTCACCAATTATGAGTTTATGTGTGCCAAGAGATTGTGATTAACAGGGTTGTGTGATAAAACAACTCAATCAGATAACCGGGTCTCCGACCCATAATACATCACACAAAACACCCAGAATCACACCACACGTTATAATCCATAACAAATCCAAACATCCAGCTCATAAACAAATAGTTCACTTAGGCACACAATACAGATTACAGCATGTTAGCAAACAAGTATGCAACTCAAACAAACCAATCCAACGAGCTCATGCATACAAACATAAAAAGACGTATAAAGTCACCTCAACGACGATTGTCTTGTGGAGCCTTTCCCAAAATAGATCCTCCAGCTCCCGAGGTAATACCCGTGCCTGAATACCAGCACACACAACAAATCACAAACAACAATAATAAAGACGTGCATGCATGTAACTATAATGCTCAACTGAGTTAAACCCGTCCCTAGTTAGCCAATTATGAAATTCCTGGGTCTAAACCCGACTTAAAGTTCTCTCACCAAAACTCCGAGTATCGGGACCTAAGGTTCACCGGCTTACGCCCAACTAAGTCCAATAAGTAAATCCCGAGCCTATGGCCCACTCATTATGTCGTTTATGAATTCCCGGCCTAAAGTCCAATCTAAGCCCAATTACAATTTCCCGGGCCTAAAGCCCACTTCCTTAAGTCCTTATTAAGTCAAGCATAGGATTGGGCTTAAAGCCCGTTACTTAAGTCCAAGTCAATTCGATGTCCAAAGATTCCCGGCCTAAGGTTCTACCCGTGTTGGTAAGTTCCCGGTTATATTCCACACAAATTCCCGTACTCGATTTACTACTACATACCTTATCAAAATTACAAAACCCAATCCAAATTAAATGAGTACATGCCATGAATAACACAATTTATACATCAAGTATAATGCCGGAATCAAAACCCGAACCTTCGCCGGAAATTTTCCGAACCTTCGCCGGAAAATTCCCGAACCTTCGCCGGATTCCGATGAACTCGCCGGAAATCAACAAGAAGCCCAATAACTACCCCCAACGAATCTGCCACAATCCCAACATCCATCACATACAATTTTGCTGCAAATAAAACTCGCAAATCCGAAAGCAAAATAAATTGAAGAAGAAAGAAAAACAAAGACCCTTACCCGGAACCTTACTGCCGGAACCGAACACTGCCCGGAGAAAAGCACACACACACCCGAGCTCCAAAACACTGCCGACACACACTTGCTGCCGAAGCCACAACCCCTGCAAAAACGCAGCTCCGGCCAGACCCCCACCACCAGCAACCTCGGCCCAACACGACCCACTGCAGACGAACCCGCAACCAACACCGACACAGACCCGCCGAGACAAAGGACCAACAACAACACGAACCCACCACAAACTATCAACACAAAGAAACTCAAGAGAAAACGAGGAGCGAAAAGGAAGAGGGGAAAAACCATTTTACCCGACTAATGGCGACGGCGACGGCGCGGTGTAACCGGTGAGAAGAACCCGGCCGTGAGGAGAGGAGAAGAACCAGCTTCGGCGACCGGTTCTTCGATTGGAGAGGAATCGAGCAGAAATCCAAGTAGAAGGAGAGGAAGGACGGGAAGGAGAAGGAAGAGAGGGAGGAGGGAGAGAGAACGAGAGGAGAAGGAAGAAGGGAGAGGGAAGAGAGAGAGGAAAGAAAAAGAGAGAAGAAGGTAGGAGGGAGGCGGCGGTTTGCAGAAACAAGGTAGAAGAAGAGAAAATAGAAATAGAAAGAAGAAGAAAAGAAAAAGAAAAGATGAAGGGGAGTGGCCGGCTAGGGTTGGCCGCCCTAGTGGACGACCCGTCGTCCGCTAGGCGCGGTCAACCCCCCCTGGTCAACGCGCTTTCATTTTTTTTTTCTCACATCCAAAACGACGTAGTTTCAAGAGAAACCGCGTTAAACCTCGCGTTTCACCCCGATCTCGAATCCGTTCTCCACGGGACCCGAGCCATGAACAATACCAACTTAAAATTTACATTTCCAAGGCATGATAATTTATTTCCTCGACTAAAACTCGAAAATACCTCAAGGGTAAAATTGGAATAAAATTTTCGAAAATTCCGAAAAATCAAATTATGAAAATTCGGGGCGTTACAGTTCCACCCCACTTAAGGAAATTTCGTCCTCGAAATTATAGGATATGAAACATCAAAACAAATGGGGATACTGTCCCCGCATGTGGGACTCAACCTCCCAAGTAGCCTCATTCGGAGAATGACGGCTCCACCTAACCCGAACCATCGGAATAACTCGATTCCTCAACTGTCGCTCCTCCCGAGCAAGAATCTCAACCGGCTCCTCAACATAAGTCAAATCCTCAAAAACCTCCACCTCTGTCGGGGATACAACATGACTAGGATCGGACCGATAACGCCTCAGCATCGAAACATGGAATACATCATGTATGCGCAATAGCTCCTCCGGTAAAGCCAACCTATAGGCCAGCGGACCAATCCGCTCCAAGATCTCATAAGGACCAATATAACGAGGGCTCAACTTGCCCTTCCTCCCAAACCGCCGATAATGTAATCCAAAATCAATAGTGACATCTTAATAAAAATCCAATGCAGCGGAAGAAACAAACGGAGTAAAAATAAGAGGAACAAAACAACATGCATGCCGACCCCATGGATCCAACCGGGAGATCAAGCACAGCTACCTGCTGAGATAACCACGTCCTACTCTGGAAGGATGGAAAGTGACTGCACGCTATCTAAAGTCTGAAAAACAACGTTGGCGATTATGTGAGTCGCCTACTCAGTGAGCAATATAAATCTAATTATGAAGGTGTGCAGATCAAGTCCGAAAGGAAAGAAGAGCAACAAGACAAGTAAGCAACATACGACCACCGATACTAACATGCCAAACCAATCAAACAAACAGTTCATTATTCTCCATCTGTTGTGTGTTAAGTTTTCTTATTATAATTTATTATTCAGGGCCCCCTACTGTGTGCGTCGAGCTCGGTCCCGTCTCATGAGACAACCAGGCATAAGCCCAAATAAAACCAGGCACGAAGCCCAAACATATCCATAGAGAGAGAGAGAGAGAGAGAGAGAGAGAGAGAGAGAGGGGGGTAGAAAGGGAAAGGTAGAAGGAGGGAGGTAGAACCGGTCATTACAGACCCATATGCAAATTCGCATAACACTTGCTATTCCGCAAGCAAACCCGAGGGGTATCACTTCCCGCTCGAAACAACCGGTCATCAGCACACAGTAGCCTAACTTCTACTGTACATTATTCGTATTCACCAATTATGAGTTTATGTGTGCCAAGAGATTGTGATTAACAGGGTTGTGTGATAAAACAACTCAATCAGATAACCGGGTCTCCGACCCATAATACATCACATAAAACACCCAGAATCACACCACACGTTATAATCCATAACAAATCCAAACATCCAGCTCATAAGCAAATAGTTCACTTAGGCACACAATACAGATTACAGCATGTTAGCAAACAAGTATGCAACTCAAACAAACCAATCCAACGAGCTCATGCATACAAACATAAAAAGACGTATAAAGTCACCTCAACGACGATTGTCTTGTGGAGCCTTTCCCAAAACAGATCCTCCAGCTCCCGAGGTAATACCCGTGCCTGAATACCGGCGCACACAACAAATCACAAACAACAACAATAAAGACGTGCATGCATGTAACTATAATGCTCAACTGAGTTAAACCCGTCCCTAGTTAGCCAATTATGAAATTCCCGGGTCTAAACCCGACTTAAAGTTCTCTCACCAAAACTCCGAGTATCGGGACCTAAGGTTCACCGGCTTACGCCCAACTAAGTCCAATAAATAAATCCCGAGCCTATGGCCCACTCATTATGTCGTTTATGAATTCCCGGCCTAAAGTCCAATCTAAGCCCAATTACAATTTCCCGGGCCTAAAGCCCACTTCCTTAAGTCCTTATTAAGTCAAGCATAGGATTGGGCTTAAAGCCCGTTACTTAAGTCCAAGTCAATTCGATGTCTAAAGATTCCCGGCCTAAGGTTCTACCCGTGTTGGTAAGTTCCCGGTTATATTCCACACAAATTCCCGTACTCGATTTACTACTATATACCTTATCAAAATTACAAAACCCAATCCAAATTAAATGAGTACATGCCATGAATAACACAATTTATACATCAAGTATAATGCCGGAATCAAAACCCGAACCTTCGCCGAAAAATCAAATTATGAAAATTCGGGGCGTTACACAACCCCCCCTTCTTAGCCTTTTCTGGGCCAACAATTGGTAGCGGAGCTGCATTCTCAGTAAAGTGGATTAGCCTCCAGAGAAAAAGATCATGGCTTATGAGGGAGCAAGCATCAACAAGGCATCCTAATTTGATGGTGCTAGTTTTAACTATTCAAAGGTCAAGATGAAGAAGCAACCAAAAGGAAGGAGTCCTAGGGGAGTGAAGATTGAAGAGCCCAAGAAGGATCCTCTAGTGTGCTTTGGATGCAACTGCCTAGGTCATATCAAGTTTGAATGCCCATACCAAAAGAAGAACATATATGGTTCCTCAAAAACCAAGAAAAGGGAGGATATGGCTGCTTGGGAGGACTCGGATTCTTCAAGCAATTCAGACACGGATAAAGCTGTGAATTTGTGTCTCATGGCTCAAGAAGAATCTGAGGTAAATGATTCACCTCACTTTACTTTTGATGAATTACAAGATGCTTTTGGTGAATTGAATGATAAGTATATACAAGCACTAAAACAAACATTGCATACAAGAAACGTATTGAGATTCTAGAGTATGATGCTGGAGCACATAAGATTGCACATGAAAAACTTGATCTTGCTCATGTTGATGTGTTGAAATCTTGTGAAACTTTGAAAAGTGAGAACCTTGCCATACAAAATGCTCATGATGAACTAGAAACAAAGATTGCTAGTAATATTGCTATGTGTGACAAGTTGTTGAAAAAGAATGATATGCTTAAGAAAAGTGTTGATGATTTGAAATGTTCTCTTCAGAAGTTCACTAGAGGCACAGATAATTTAAATCTGTTTCTAGGTCAACAAAGGCACTCACTAGACAAAAATGGGATAGGCACAACACATATGGTTTTTAACAAGCCAAATCTGCCTGTAAAATTTGTTAAAGAAGAATCTAGAACTCCATATTGACCTAGATACCATGAGCACTATAGGTCTAACTATCATAAGCACTCATATAGACCTGATATTTCATGCTATTATTGTGGAAAAATTGGACACACAATCAGATCCTGTGCTTATAGGAAGAGAAACAATCATGTGAAGTATATTTGGGTTCCGAAAGGAACCAAATCTGACCCTAAAGGACCCAAGTTAGTTTGGCTACCCAAAACTTGATTACATGACAGGGTGCAAGGGATGAATGGGTTTTGGACAGTAGTTGTTCAAAACATATGATAGGTGACCCATCAAGATTTTCATCCCTCCTTTCAAAACACCAAGGTAATGTTACTTTTGGTGATTGCTCAAAGGTAAAATTCTTGGTATTGGTAAGATTGGTGTTATTATTGAGCATGTGCTTATTGTTCATATGCTTAAGTTCAATATGTTAAGTATTAGTCAGAGGATTTAGAGTTACATTTGAATCATCATAATGTCATGTGAGTAGGATTGATGATGAGAAAGTCATATTTATTGGAAAAAGAATTGGAAACCTATGCTCTATATTTTTAAATAATATTACTGATCTAGAGATTAAGTGTTTTAATGAAAGTACAGAGACTCCAACCCTGTGGTATAGGAGGCTCGAACATGCAAATCTTGAGAAAATATCAAATCTGTCAAAGAAGAATTTGGCTGATGGACTGTCAAAGCCAAAATTCGAAGTAGAAACCAAATGTCGACCATGTCAGCTTGTGATGATACAAAAGCTGAGTTTACTCCTAAAGAATCAGCCACAGGTCATTGAGGTTGATGAGACAAAAGATGTGCAACCCCTTGATTTATTTGAGACTCAACAACATTTGGCTTCTCCCGAACCAAATGTTCAGAATAATGATGTGCAGCCAAATGTTCTGGAATCTGGTTCAAGCTCACAACCGAGAAACTCTGAAGTTCATGAAACTAGAGGACATTCAACAGAGGCCACATTAGGTGATCCTAGAAGAGGTGTAACCACCAGATCCAAATTACAAAACATCAACTCACATCTTGCTTTTTTGTCTCAAGTTGAGCCCAAAAATGCCAATGATGCTATACTTGATGAAAATTGGGTGATGGCAATGCAAGAAGAGCTTAATCAGTTCGAGAGGAATAATGTATGGGAGCTTGTTGCAAGGCCAAAAGACCATCTTGTCATTGGAACCAAATGGGTCTTCAAGAACAAGCTTGATGAATCAGGAACTGTGGTAAGAAACAAAGCTCGATTGGTTGCACAAGGGTACAATCAAGAGGAAGGTATTAATTATGATGAGACCTTTACACCAGTAGCTAGACTTGAATCCATTCATATGCTGCTTGCATTTGCATCATTTAAATCTTTCAAACTCTATCAAATGGATGTCAAGAGTGCTTTTCTAAACGGATATATCATGGAAGAAGTATATGTAGGGCAACCTCCAGGATTTGAAAACCATGAGCATCTACAACATGTGTTTAAATTGAAAAAGGCATTATATGGTTTTAAACAAGCATCTAAGGCTTGGTATGATAGATTAAGCTCATATCTGATTTCACAATGCTTTACAAGAGGAAAGGTAGATTCAACTTTATTTGTGAAATCCAACAAAGATGATATCATTATTGTGCAAATATATGTTGATGACATTCTATTTGGTGCTACTAATGAATCTCTTTGTCAAGAATTTGAAAAGCTTATGCACAACGAGTTTGAGATGAGCATGATGGGGGAATGAAATTTCTTCCTGGGCTTTCAAGTCAAGCAACTCAATGGTAGGATTTTCCTTAATCAAGCAAAGTACACACGTGAGCTGTTGGAAAGATTTGGCTTGTCTGAAGCCAAAACTACTCCAACACCAATGAGCAGTAGCACCAAACTTGACAAGGATCAGAATGGTAAGGATGTTGATGTGAAATTATACAGAGGCATGATAGGTAGTCTTCTGTACCTTATAGCTACAAGACCAGTCATTATGTATAGTGTTTGCTTGTGTGCTAGATTTCAATCATGCTTAAAAGAATCTCATCTTAAAGCTATCAAGCGCATCTCCAAGTACTTAAAAGGAACATCATCTTTAGGCTTGTGGTATCTTAATGTGAACTCTTTTGAACTAACAAGCGACTCAGATGTAGACTTTGCAAGGTGCACTCTTGATAGAAAAAGTACAAGTGGTACTTGTCAATTACTTGGACAATGACTTGTATCTTGGTCAAGTAAAAAGCAAAATTTAGTTGCTACTTCCACAACCGAGGCTGAATATGTAGCAGTTGGTGCATGTTTTGCACAAGTGCTATGGATGACACAAACACTTGCTGATTATGGACTAACTTTCAAGTGTGTTCCTATCTTTTGTGACAGCTCAAGTGCCATCAACCTAACTAAGAATCTGGTGCAACACTCTCGAACCAAACACATTGAAGTTAGACAACATTTTATTCGAGACCGTGTGTTGAAGAAGGATGTGGCTATTGAGTTTGTGAGAACTGAAAATCAACTGGCCAACATCTTTACCAAACCATTGAAGGAAGATCAGTTCACCAAAATCAGACTCGAGCTTGGTATTTGCAATATATCATAAGTATTCTAATTTGGCTCCACAATTGGTTCTATGTGTTCATGCATATCATTAAATATTGCACCCATATGCACTTAGAATATATTCAATCGTCACACATTCCACACTTGCACTAAGCATCTGAGCATATGACAATAAGTCATGGATCCATTCAAATCACCAAGAGCGTTATAGAGCAAGAGTTGTAGTATTTGGTTCAGAGTTGAGCCAAAACCAATTCAACAGTCCATAGCCAGCGATTAGTGGAAGAGAATCGGCTAAAAAGGCTGAAAATGAGACTATGGAAAATCAAAGCTTACTGTCAGAAGAGAAAGAAGAGAATGTACTGCTATAAGGAGATTTGGCTCAACCAGAGACCAAATTTGATACTGA
Organism: Turnera subulata; assembly: GCA_028386065.3. Taxonomy (NCBI): domain Eukaryota; kingdom Viridiplantae; phylum Streptophyta; class Magnoliopsida; order Malpighiales; family Passifloraceae; genus Turnera; species Turnera subulata. Next base: position 263,090 of record JAKUCV010004912.1, read on the forward strand.
GAAAGTTGTTCCAGAAACTGAAGTAGAGAAAGAAGCCGAGAGCTCAAAAACCAAATCTGATGCACCCAGACCAAAACTACCAAAGCACTTGTCTCAAACTCCTACCACTCAAACATCAAGAGCTTGACTTGTCAGGCCAAGCACACGTGCAAAAACCGTGTTTGGAAGAGGAGAAAAGAAGCTTGGAAAGGAGATTGTTGAAGATAAATCTGATGATGATCAAAGTGAGGATTCACCTGTTAATGATAGGGACAAGAGCTCCAAAAAGAGAAAGATGAGTGATGAAGACAAAGAGAAGACAGATGATGATTTGGCTGATGAAGAGCCAAATAACAGTGATAAGAAACCAAATGAGAGTGACAAGGAACAGAATTCCAAGAATGAGCCAGAGAATGAGAATGAATCAGACAAAGAAGGGTCTGATGATGATTCTGAAAATGAAGATGACCATGATGATGATAGTAAAGATGATGATGAGGACGACAAAGAAGAGGAGAAGAGGACGATGACAAAGAGCTTGAAATTGAGGAGAAATCTGAAAAGGATAAAGAAATTACTCCAAAAGAAAGCTCAAGGCTCTGACCAAGTCTGAATCAAGCAAAAGGGCCAAGAAGAAATACTTAACCCATACCCCCTACCTGCGTTATGGTTCTAAGTGTCTTTGAAGGAATCGATGTAGCAAAATTGTTGAAAGATGCTAAGCTCACCACCTTATTCACCTTGAAGGAACAAGGGTATGAAGCTTTAATGAAGGATTTCTATGATAACAAGACTGTGGAGTATGGGAAAGATGGTCTGCTCACTTGCACCAAAATGAAGATCAAAGGGAAGAAAATCACAGTGACAGTTGAGATGATATGTGATTTGTTGAAGATGAAGCCGGGCAAGAAAGGGTTCTATGATTCTGCTTCTAGAACTCCAATCAACATGCCAAGGAAGAATTGTCGCACTATGATCAAGAAACTTGATCAATGGATCATTGTTTACCTTATCGAGAGATCTTCTTCTCTATCTCATGGGTATCTACAAGGAACATTCTCATGGTGCACTCGTCACCTTGCTGGCTAAATAGTTGAAGATTAAGTCTACTGTTGCGGATAAGCCAATTAAACTCAAGGAAATCAATGTTGACACTTTGGCTAAGATGTCTGTCAAGCCAAATCCCAAAGGAGAATATTTTGTGACCAAATCTGCAGCCACAAAAGGATCACAAGCTTGAGGGACTGAATGCTCTGGTTACTAGAATGAAGGATGAGATTAGTGAGCTGAAGAAAGAACTTGGTTCCATCAGGAGCCAAATAAAGAAATTCCTGACTGAGACACTTGAGAAACTTGACCAAATCACTACAATATTTACTCGTGATGATTTTGATGAAGATTGATGCTCCATGGATCTGATGCTCTTAGGACATGCATTGCATTCTCTTCTGCATTTCAGCTAAGTACTTTTATAACAATCTTACTTATGGTTTGTTTAACCTGAATATTTTGCTTGCTTTTGGATATTTTGTTTCTTATGCTTTCGGATATTTATCTTTGGATTTATGGTTATCTATTATCTACCCTGGTTTTACTCGTGCTATCTTTTGCTGATGACAAAAAGGGAGAGATATATATGTTGTTTTTGATGAAATGAATGTTCTTGCTGCGGTATACCTTGTGTATTAATTTTTCTGATGCAGAGAGCAATATTTGGCTTGGTGAAACAGCCAAATATGTTGTTCATGATATTGATACTGCTGCTGTTGTTGCGATATATTCTATGCATGAAATTTTTATGCAGGGAGCAACATTTGGCTCTATGGAACAACCAAATGTTGATGAGCTTATATTGTTTATAGATTTGGCTGATATGAAAGCCAAATAATTTTTGTAGGAAAGACTCATGTGCTTATATTGTTGTATTTGGCTGATGGTTAAGCCAAATGATATATTGAGTATTTCTTTGCAGGGATACTTGTATGAAATCTGGGTATAAAATCATACAGGTGAAACTTGTATACTGTGCTCTTATGTAGTGGGAGCTATTGACAAAAAGCCTTTAGTAAATCTTTAGGTATACTATGCATAAATACAGGGGGAGCATTTGGCTGGATGAATGAGCCAGATGAATGCATTTCTTAATTTCTTGATTATGCCTATAAAACAGGGGGAGCTTACTTATTTGTTTATCTTATTTCTAACTACTGTTTTTGGCGGCATGGTTTTATCTATGGATTTTTTGTTGATGACAAAAGGGGGAGAAGTATATGATGTGTTGTATGTTTGAAAATAGAAATGAAAATGGGGGAGAAAGTATGTGTGTTGAGTATGAAAATGGGGGAGAAAGTATGTGTGTTGAGTAAATGGAATAATGTTGCTGCTATCAAAGTGTGCAGAATTTATTATGCAGAAAAACAATGAAACAGGGGAGTTTATATACATGTGTTAAATGTGATTTAACCTCTGTTTTGTAGGAAAGAACACAGCATGTTTGTCATTATAAAAAGGGAGAGAATGTTAGCCTAAACATATGATTAGTGGCTTAATTAGTAATTAATTAAGACTAATCATGTTTAGTACACAAATATATATTTCTAATGATTCTGATGATCATTATATTATTGTGAAGATTAACAAACATATTGATTAAGCATTTTGTGTTGTTTGAGTATCGGGCAGAATCATTTGGTTCCAGGAAGAAACCAATTGTTCAGTATACAAATATATGTTTCTGATGATCATTATATTGTTTTGATGATTAGCAAACATATTGGTTAAGTGTTTTATGTTGTTTGAGTATTGGCAGAAACATTTGGTTCCAAGAAAAAACCAGAACAGAGAAGATTTGGCTCCACAGGCTGCAGAACAAGCTGTCACTATCAATCTATATTCCGTGTGGTCCCAGATCGGTAGTTGGCAATTAAAATACGAACCAACGTCCAAACTTGCAGCACAAGTGTTAGAAAAAGATCCGAAAAGTGGTCCTCACACCTTCTAAGCATCTTGGAAGCTTTGGTGGTCCACACAAGCAACCTGTCACTTTCAGCCATTAAAGAATGTGGTCCTGAAAAGTAGTTGACATTTAAGCAACTCAACTAACGGCTTTGCTTGCTCACCAAGGGTCAGAAAAAATTAGAAAAGTGGCCCTCACATCCTCTTTCATGCATCAAAGAGTTGGTGGTCCTTACTTTTCATTTTTGGAAATATTTTTGAAGAAAGACAATTTCTTCCCAAGTAATATCAAGATTTGGCTCATCTGCGTGGACAGTTTTAAACCAAGTCAACTAACGGTTAAACTTGCACTCCAAGGGTTAGATAAAGCTCAGAAAAGTGGTCTTTACATCCTCTCTCTATCCTGGAAGATATGGTGGTCCACACTTTCCATTTTTGGGAAGCTTTTTAAAAAAAAAAGAATTGCAACTCAAGTATTCTGCAGATTTGGCTTGCCTACGTGGACTGTTTTATTAAAGAAGTAAGAAGTCAACTCCTATGCCACCTGGACTTCATATGAACGTTATATGAACGTTGTGAGAGAGCTTCCTCATCCTGAGAATCTATATAAGAGGTCTGAAACCTCATTAGAAGATGTACTTCAGCCTAGGGAAATATTCTGTGGTATTTAGCTTCTGCTGGAGCCAAATCCTCTAAGAGATTCAAAAATTCAGATTGAGCTTACCATGAGTGAATCTCCTGTTCTAAACTCGTTGTAAACACTTCTTTAGTGAGTCACTCTTGAAGTTATCTTGTTGAGGGCATTATAGGTGAGATTAAGTTACAATCTTACTTGATACTCTAAGCTAGGAATAGTTTTGAGGATAGGTTAGAGCAAAGCCTTTGAAAAGCTTGAGTGATAGATTAGAGCTAAGCCTTTGAAAAGCTTGAGTGTAGGTTAGAGCTGAGCCTTTGAAAAGCTTAGGTTAGAGCTGAGCCTTTAAAAAGCTTAGGTTAGAGCTGCTCCTGTAAAAGCTTGTAAAGGTTAAGGTTGAACCCGTAAAAGCCTAGTATAGTGGATAGTTTAGAAATCCTAAAGGGGGGACCTTTAGGTAGTGGATGTACTCCTGTGTGGGGAACCACTATAAATTGCTTGTGTCCATTTCTTTTCTATCTTCATTCCTGCATTTCCACTTAAGTTTAACATTTGACTTTTGCGTCGAGCCAAATCTTTGAAAACCCGAAAAAGAGGAATAGCTAATTCAACCCCGTCTTCTTAGCCTTTTCTGGGCCAACAACCTCCATTGCCGTTTCTACTAGGAGATTTGGGTTCTTGGTATGGGTTGATGAATTTCGGGTATAGGTTAATGGAAAGGTAAACAGATCTGGATTGTTAAAAGTTAATATTGTTTTTGATACATACAGACCTGGTTTTTGAAAAAAAAAACAATTTGCCTATATTCTAGTGCTAAAAGATAAGTGTTGTTTCGTTAACGATTACGCATTAAAGTTATTATTAAACCTGTTTTTGTTTCTTTGTTTGGGCAGAATGCATTTAAGTTATTTTTTTCTCAGAACCCAAAAATATTGTTATTTTCTACTTACTTTTATTTTTTAATAAGATAAATAGTTAGCTTTTGTTAGATAAGAGAAATAGTTATTAAGAAAATTTAGAAAAAAAAGAAAAGAGGAAAAAATAGCAACTCGCGGGACCCAAATGACACGTGTCAGCATTACGATAATCCACCGGCTGTAGAGGGTAAAAAGGACAACCTAGCCCGGTAAATTAAGACTTCAGGGACACCATGAGTGAAATTAAACGAACAGGGACAACAAATGCAAAATCAATAAAGTGAAACGATTTAAAAAACCTTTTTACACTTTTTTCTTTTAAACTTGGATGAAATGGTTAATTTTCGAAATTTTGTTGGTTTTGTCATCCTATGATGTTTTAATTTTGAACTGTACAAAATTTTTTACTCTATTTTTTTTAAAAAAATTCAGTTAAAAAATTGAAAGCGTGTTACCAAAAAAATGAAGAATAGTTTTTCAAATTTAAAGGAACATGTTTTGAAAAAAAAATATAATTTTTTATTTTTTCATATTTAACAAAATATGGCAGATAAATAATATTTTCAGTTAAATTATTTTATTTATCTGGATATTAAATTAATAAGGTATAATAATTTACTTGGATTTTATATTAAAATATTTTTTTAGTAAAAACTTTAAAATATTTTTTTATTTAGGACCCTACATGCCACGTGTCGATTTCACATTGGTCTACTTCAGTCAAGAGCGCCACCCAGCCGCGGGCAGCCACGTGGCGCGTCCACGTCAGCCTCAAGCACATGCCAAATTGGGTGAATAGTGCTCCAATTTTGACTTTGGGCGATTTGAAATAGATTTGGATAAATGAGTACCCAAATCGAAATAAATGTGGTAACTTGGAGGAGAAATTGAACTTTTTGTAACTTGATACCCAAACTGCAGTTTTTGAGTTAACTGAGGTCCTTTTTAAGGCATTATGCCAATACATAAAAGCACACAACTTATGCATTGGGCGCACCAATTGGCTAGCTCTAAGCCAATTTGGCACCCCTGGTGCACCAATGCGCAGATCAATGCACCAATGGTTCTCCCAAACCACCAAAAATCCTTATTCATGCCAATTGACTTCCTCTTAAACCAATTGTGCACCAGCAAGGTCGATTGGCCCCTGTGGAACCAATTGTTCACATTGGTTTAGCCATTAGTGGCCATGGCAGGCCAATTTTGCACCAAACCTCCAGAATGTTGCCTTAGCTCACCTTTCTTGCTCTTGTTCTTCTTTTCCCCAACAACCCTCTATTTTCTCTAAGTGGTTCTGGTCAAGCACGAAATTGGGCAGCAATGAGGGGCTTGAGGTGCTTGCTTCCCAATCGCCGAATCAGATCAGTACAATTTCTCCACCCTAATTGCTGGCGGATGTACAACTCTCTTCTGCAGTCAACCTTTCTTCGGTACAGAGGATTGATGTGTCATGTTCCTAACCATAGGATTGCTCCACTAGAGAGGTCGAGCATTCATTACTACGCATCAAATTTCCAACATCTCTTCTTTCATTGTTGCATAGGCAAGCAGGTGACTAAGCAACTACTTGCAATGCCAACAATTTTGGTGCAACACCTCATGCTCTCTTGACACCTCCTGCTTAACCTTTCACTAGCCTTCCTTTAATCTTTCCCACTTCCCCTAAGGTAACTCCCCTGATACATGGCACATCCCGCCTGGTTACAACCTTAGGAACATAAACTGCCAAATTGGTGCGCCAATGGCCCGATACCGCGCCGATTGCGCACCAACGGCTCAACAGTGCGCCACTTGTGCATCAACTGCACCAAATTGTGCCTATACTCAGGTCAATTGCACAATCACATGTACAAATCACCTACTATTCTTTGTCTTTCCCATCAAGTAAATTTTCCCAAGATTCCCATTATACACGGGGCCTCACATCACCTCCCCCTTACAAGAAATTCGTCTGAGAAATTACCTGAAAACAGGTGTGAATACTTGTCCAACATCTCTTTCTTGGATTTCCAAGTAACCTCATCTCCAGAGGGTTCTTTCCACAAAACATTCACAGAAGCAACATCTTTGTTCCGAAGTTTGTGAACCTGCCTATCAAGTATCTTAATGAGTTATGCTTTATAGGTCAGTTCTTTTCCCAATAGAATTTCTTGTGGTGCCAAAACATGGTGGGTTCCGGTAAATATTTCTGGAATTTCCTTGTGTTCTCTTGGTTGTCTACAGACAAGGAGTCGCCACCCAAATTAATTTAAAAAAAGTTTAAGAAAAACTTGTTATTGACTTCGGATAAAGCACAAGTCTCGAAACCAAGAGGAGGATCCAGGGATTCGTTTATTGCGAACCACCATCTCAACGGAGACAATGTCTGCAATGTTGGTGTGAACACTCAAATTTGACCCATGAATATTCCTCTAATTTAGATTTTAGGTATGCTCAAACCATATGATTAGTGAAATGATTTGGTCTTTGGCTAAGGCACACTTAGAATTCATTTTAGTGGAATACATATTTTATGAATTGGAATTTATATATTTGAACCATAGAATTAATGAGATGATTTAATCTTAGGAAAAAAATATACTAAAGTCTAGTTCATTATCTTTTTTTTTTTTTGGCTTTCTTGTTTATTTTAACCCGTTTATAATGAGATGATTTATTTTTGGGTTAAACATGGATTTGAGGGCTTAAGTTAATAAAGTATGGACTTTCCAGAGTTGAGTAGCTCATAAACAAATTACTTGCAAACTAATTTTAGCTCTGATTTTCGTGGAAAACTAGAGTTAAATCATCCCTTAATTGTAAATGTTTTTTTGATATGATTTGGGCACAAAAATGGGGACTTAATGTGTAATCAATCAATTAAGAGATGATTGGGGGAGTAATAATCAAGAAAAGAGTTGATTCTAGGTTGATTAGGGTTTAATTATGCGGTGGAATCAAATTAGGGTGGAATTAAGGGAAACCGGGAGCAAAACAGGAAAGAACGGGGAAAACGCGGGGTGCCGGGCGGCCATGGCGGAATGACCGCTGGCCTTGGCGGTCTTGGCACCCATGATCGCCTGCCATGGCGGCCATCCAGTCCATGATCGCCGGCCCTGGCGGTCTTGGAACCCAGAAATCCCCGATTTCCCCGATTTTCTCCCCTAATTTGATTCTATGCGGTTTTGGCCCAGATTTTTTGCTGAGACCTTGGACATTAAGCAGGTCCACACCTCTATACTCTCCAGAACATTGTAAATAGGTCCCCCCACTCAAAATTCAAGAGATCAATCACTCATTTTACACACACCCCCTATAAGCTTTGTTGCTTGGAGAAATGCAACTTCTCCAAGCCTAGAAATCTTCTTATAGGCAGAAACTCTGGTGAAATTTCGTGGGAAGTATCAACAATAATCCAGCAAGGGTAGAGCAAGAAGGGATTAAAAATTGATCTAAGGAATGGGAAGAAGGTGGGTGGAAAACATAACCCAATTCAAGGGGCTAGAGGAGGGCTACAAGAAGTATTCCTAAACCCTTTGATTTTATCATTTGCTTGATGATTTGCTGATGCTTTTGATGATGTGATTGTTGTGATGTTGACACAAGAACTACGTAGGCTTTGAACCCGGTCGCCGGGGAACGTAGGTGGTCTCTAGTGATGGAGACTCAAGCCCAATTATTTTATTTTTCCCTTCTTTTCCAATTTTAGTTTTATTTTTATGTGATTTTTTTTTGACATTATGCACACTTGCACAAGGTATACATATATTCATCAATTGCACAAAGTTTCGCCCCAACATGGATGGGTGCCTAACACCTTCCCATCCATGACGAACCCGCAGCCCAATATCTTTGGTTTGCCAACCAGTTGCTTTAAAATGGAGTCATGAATGGTTTTTCCCAAATTTTGCCCTACAATAAAATTTGGGTGGCGACTTCAAAGGTATTGGGTGTTGGTTAAGAAGAAGGTGTAAGGAATAAGTGAAGAAGCCCCAATGATTTTGGGTTGGGTCTTCACAGTTGGATGCCAAGGTCAATGTGTACATTTCATAGCCAGATAAATGCAAGTACTTCATATTGCAAGAAAACAAAAAAGCATGATATTTTGTGTGCGTGTGCAAAATGTGCATGCGATAATAAAATGCACTGCGAAAAGTAATCATATTTGAGCTTGTGTCTAATCCACTCGAAACTGTCTACGTAGCCCCTGTCAGTGGGTTCAAAGTGCGGAAAGTAAACATATTTGATCTTGTGTCTCATCCACTCGAGACTTCCTATGTACCCCCTGTCAGTGGGTTCAAAGCTCTCATAGTTCCTTTAAATGGGGATCCCCAAGGCTAACCTAGGTCTTCTTCTAGAATTGGCTCAATCCTCACTTAAATGAACTTATGTGCCCTGTGCTAGAACGATGGGCTTAGTTTTTCAAAATACTTAAAGTAAGTGCAAGCAATCATGCTTCTCAGATAGTGTCAAAGGACGAATACATTTAAGATAACACATTTGGGCATTAAGAAATGTCTTCAATGCAAAACTTGAGTCATTTCCTTAAAAGATGGAATTTTGTGCATAAAATTTCATGTATGCACTTTTTAAAGTATATAACTGAGCAAGTTTAGAAAACATGCAATGCTTTGGTTGAAAATCGTTCTCTAAATTTTCAGCTAAATTGAAGGCTTGGAAAGGCAAGCATTTGTCTATTGGTGGACGTGTTACCCTCATCAAGTCTGTCTTAAGCGGCCTTCCGATTTATTTTATATCACTGCATCGTATTCCTATTGCGGTTGCCTAAAGCTTATATCGGTGCAACGGAATTTCTTTTGGAATGGTCTGGATGATTCAAGGAAGGTGTGCTTAGTGGCGTGGAATCGTATTTCAGTCCCTAAAGAATTTGGAGGAATGGGCATTATGGACATCCAAGTAATGAACCAGTGTTTATTGTACAAGTGGATTTGGAATTTTACTAGGCAAAGTCACAAGGTTTGGAAGGACATAATCTCTCATAAGTGTTCCCTACCTTCATCTTCTATAAATCCACAATTTGATCTTAATAAAGCTTCTCCACTGTGGCGTGGAATCATCCGCTCTGGTGGTAGTTATGAGCAACCTGGTTCCTCCTTGCAGCGAGGTGTCAGGATTCAGATTGGTAATGTAGCGAATGCATTGTTTTGGAAGGATAATTGGTTTGGGAATGGGATTTTCAAGCTTCATTTTTCTAGACTATTCTCTATTAGCACTTCTGTGGATCTCTCGGTGGCAGACTGTATTGAGACCCGAGAGTCTCAACCCAGAAGGATTTGCTTGGGGAGACGACGACTCCGTGATTGGGAGACTAAGGAGTTGGCAGTCATATCTTCATTAGTTCCTACTGTGATCCTGGACGAAGAAAAGGATGATTGCTGGTGGTGGATGAATGATCATAAGGGGGAATACTCAGTTTCTGTTGGCAGGAAGTTCTTGACAATGCAGAGTGGTGTTGTAAGACGTAAACCATTTATTTGGTACGCCCTTACCCCCTTTAAAGTCGAATGTTGGCTCTGGTTGGCATTGAACAATGGTATTCCAAATAAAGACGCACTTAGACATAGAGGTATTATCTCTTTAGCCGATTCTATATGTCCTTTTTGTTCGTGCTGTCTTGAATCTCATGATCATATGCTGCTTCTTTGCCCATTTTCCTAGAGAGTTTGGTCTAAAGTTTGTAATTGGTGGGGAATCCTCTGGTGCTCCCCTGCAACATTAGAGGGCTTTTTATTGTAATGGGTTTTTGCTTCTCATTATAACTGCAGTCGTGCCTTTTGGTGGATGATCTCTTTGGCTATGCTCTGGTCACTTTGGTTAGAGAGGAACAAGAGGATCTTCTCTAACGTTTCAGTATACATTGATAGAGTGGTTGACTTAGCCTTGGTCAATGCTACTTTATGGATTAAGGCCATATGTAGTGACTTTCCAGTCAGCACCTCCTATGTGCTTTCATCTGCGGAATGCGTAAAGAATTGGAAGGCTCCAAGACGTGACTTTAAACTGCTTGAATTTGTACCTTAATAAATACTTTGTTGTTTGGTCTGTGTTAGTGGATTGCCTTGTTGTTAATCTTGCTGCAGGTAGTAAAGCTTAATTTGCGTGGCTTTAGCGCAAAGGTTTCGTACTACCATTTGTATATTTGTATATACTGAGGTATGAATAAAGTATCGTTAGCATAAAAAAAAAAAATCGTTTTCTGGGTTCGTGTGTCTAAACCTACACAAATGCTTGACGAGGGATGCTTTGTTTTTTTATTGCTGCTTCGACCATAGAATAACAAAATAGGGTGATTGGTATCAAAACATTCATTTTAGTTCTTTCACATTAACTTCCAAAAAAATTTTTTTCAAAGGCATCTTGTGTTTGGAAAACATAACTTTAATGATTTTCCTTCGAAAACAAGCAATTTGGAGAAAGATTGGTTCTTTATCAATAAAAAATTCATTTTGGATAAAGATTGGTAGATTTGACAAAAGAAGGCATCTACAAAGATGTTCATGCTCAAATGGGTTTGCAAAAAGCATCATTGGAGACACTTGATATCATTAACGAAGATATCATCATCGAAGGGAAAGCATTATGATCAACCAAGTTCAATGATTTTTGCATCGAGCACAGAAGTTGGTGCTTGTCCTAGTAGACATATCCATTTCATCTTTGGGGACTCCCTAACATGTAATGCTAACAAGCAAGCACACAAACAAACAAATATGCAAACAAGCAATCAAGCAAACATGCAAAGAAACAATGCAACACAATATTTATAATGCAATGCATGCAACACAAACAAATAAAACTGCATAAAAGTAAATGGATCTCCATTCATATCATTGGAGAGTACCAAAACCATTTTAGCACTAAACAGGTCAAAACAGAGCACCGACAAATGATCCGGAGGAATTTCGGCATAGCACGACAAAATACCAGGTAACGATCTGGCATTATGACGGCCTAGCATCGATGATTTGCTAAAATAATTTTGGCATCGTAGCAACGATGGAAATCCGAAAGCGAACTTTAGACGGAGGGAGAGATAAGAGCTCTATCCCTCAAAAGGATGCTTAGGAAGACGACGACTCCGTGCCCGAATTCCGATGATAGAGGGGGACAAGAGAGGTAGAAGAGGGTGAAAATTCAAACCCTTTATTCTTCAACATAGAGAGGGACGGGGAGGAAGATAGAAAATTGCAAAAATATGCACTAGAGAGCGCGACTCTCGGGGTGAAGAAAAATGAATGGAGGGGACCCCTATTTATAATTTTTTCTAGGGAGTGGCATAGTCATAATAACGATCCTAGGGTTTTTCTCATGGCTTCAGTTATCGGTCTTCATCTCATGTTCATGGCTTCAGGCTATTTTGGTGACCAGTCGGTCATCATCATGACCGTTATGGCTTCAGTTCAAGAAACTTTGATCTCACGAATGGGGCCCGTTGGGACATCAAAAAATTTCTAAAACAATGTGGGACGTACTTCTCAATGACTAAAATATGCTTCTAAAATTTCATGAAATTAGAACAAAACCTCTTTTTTTTATGGCTGGTGCAAAATCAAAAAACTGTGACCGAACAGGACAGTTTTTTAGGCGTTGGAGGGCTGGCTGGCCATGCTAGGCCGGTGTGTATGGCTGGTGGGCCATCCATGCAAGCCCAGTGTGCCAAGTTGCCGGCCATGCTGGGCCAACTCAAAGCTTCAGGCATTTTTCTGGCCTGTGACTTTGTACGGCTTCTCTTATGGCCGGTATGGCTTCGTTCGTGACCTGGATGGCATCGCCTATGACCTGGATGGTTTGTCTGTGACTGGGATTCCTTCAGGGAAAAAATACAAAAATTTGGCTACATCCTCGAAAAATTAAAAAAAAATTCCAGCAAGTCCCGAAATATTTTTTTGGCACGATAATTTGATGGATAAATGTTCCCCACGACACTCTAAAAATATATTTTTTGTATTTTATAATCTGAAATGTGCCGGAATTCGGAGGCGACGTAAGATAGAGAGGCGAAAATGGATGTGCAAAATTTGGGTGCTAACACGCGTTTATCTGATACTTTGTTGAAGGAAAAGAGTAGATGCACCACTATATAAAAAGATAAACTTTTTTTATCCATATTGATTGTTTTGGAAATCAATTTGCATGTAATGGGGAAGGTCTCTGGCGGTTAGGATGCTCTGCCATGCTTGTTGACGTGGGAGATGGTGTATTTCTTGTAGCCCAAGTTCGGTTTCTCTCAAGTATTCAGGTACCTAGGGAAGCATTGGTCCCTTGTCATTAGAGTCTGAGTCCAGTGTTGTATTGATCTCGTGTTTGCAACCTAGAAGGTGCACAGTGCATAGCTTGGTTATGTTTTGGTGTACTAAGTTATGGAAGAATTGCAGGTGGGATTGTGTATCTTGAAGGACGTTGTCAGATGCTAGCAGCCGATCGCAAAAATACATTGGTTCGCCAGGTCGACGTGGTGACCTGTCAAGCTTGAAGATCTCTGGGAAAGAAGCAGTCATCCAGAGTTGGAGGAGCCACATGGGCTTGCGACATTGGTTGAGTATTGGTCGTGTTCGAGGGTAGTCATCTCATGAATGCCTTAGTAGATGGTCTCTAGGACGAACCGCCGCAAGGCGAGATTCGGCATTCCAGTGCATGTTGAACTGCTATTGTTTTAAAATACCGGTAACTTGTGCGGAGCGAGCACAAAAGACAATTTTGCTTAAAAACAGAGACATAAATTGATAATATTATCGGTCGAGGTTTGTTTCAGCCATACCTCTTGTCATGAAAGCATCGTAATAGTCTTCCCTGGTGTCTCGTTTTCCGTCCATGGGCTGTTCTTCCCCAGTGGTCAGGTCCAACGGTTGTCCGTGTGGTTGAAGGCCAAACAAGGCAGCTAGGTCATACAGGTTGATCGTTATTGCGACGTATTTAAAAATAAAGCAGTTGAATGACTTGTTCCAGAAGCTCGCTAAGGCACACAAAGTAGGACGATTGATTTTGAGCTCGTTTGTGGTCAGCATGATCAGATAGTAAATTTCTGTGCATTTCCATTGATCACTAAAGTGAGGCTACATTGCTTCAACCCACTGGAGCAACTTCTTCATGTGTGAGTTGATGGCGAATGTCCATGTCCGGATCAGGTCTTGGTCTTTGCCATTTGGTTCCCGTAGCGAACGTTGCCATGATCCCATATGGATCCTTTGCCCAATTAGTATGTCTCTCCCACTACTTAACGAGCAAACTAGGGAGTGTTGTGGGTTAGTGTCATAGCAGGGGATGAAGTGCCATTCTTGTCTACTGAGTTTTTGAACAAAAGTAGTTTAGTCTTTCTTTCTCCTTCACATGCTGTAACCTATGGGAGGGATATGGTAGGAAGGCTTGGTATTGACATCCGGGAGCTTGGTTTCAAAAGAATTTTGCTGGAGCTGGGTATTTTTCTGAAGTCGATTGTTGGCGCAGGGTGTGGCTTTATAAGCTTGTTGAATTGTTTTCCATGTAAAACTCTTGTGGATCGGGCTCATGACGGTATTAAAGGATTATTGTTGGGCTCGGTCATAATGCTTTTCTGCAGGGGAAAAATTTTTTAATTGGCTAGTCGATTTTCCTTCACATAGAGGTTGTTTTAATATAGGATTTGAGTCCGACACGGGTTGCAGGTCTAATATACACAAGGGAATTATACTGTGAGTTGTTTGTGACCGCGTTTCAAGGTCGATTTGTTTTCTCGGTGATTTGGTTAGGCAGTCGACTTGTTATCTTGCCTTTGAGTGTCGATTTGTCTTTGGTGGTATGATCATAATGGTCGTTGCTGGGCGATCAATTTACCCTCATGTTGGTGTGGTTATATCGATCACTTTTGGGTGATCATTGCGACAGATTGCAAGCAGTATAGTCTCGGCTTGATCCAGGTCGCGGTTCGATGGGTCATTGTTTGTGGACTTGGGCCTTTTTGGGCGCGCCATCTATGAGTACCCGACCTAAAATTAATTGAGCTTACTCACCACCTTCTTCTTAACCGTCATCCACATTTTTGGAGTTGTCACCCGAATTTTATTATGGGGAAAAATTCGGGAAAAAGCTTCCTTAGGCAACCGATGACTCCTTAGGACAACCGATGAGCGAACGAAAGATGTGGACCTAAGGGTTTGTCACGAATGGGAAGGTGTTAGGCACTCATTCCTGTTGGGGCGAGATCATGTGCAATTAGATATCAACATAGGCCAATGCACAACAATACAAACAATAAATACAAACAAAATTGAAAGACAAAACAAAAAATAAACAAAGATTGAGCTTACATTTACAATAGAAACTGTCTGCATACCTCCCTGACAATGGGTTTAAAGCTCACGTAGTTCTTAAGATGCATAACATATTATCACATCAAGAGCATCAACATCACGTCACAGCAGCAATCAATCAAGAGAATTAGAACGAGTTACCTCTTGAAGTCCTCCTCTAGCTCTTACTTGCTTACCATTCCTTAGCAGAATTTTGGCAGAAATTAAATGGGCAATTAGACATGGAAGGAGGCCGAACTGGTGTCTGGTGTCAACAACAAAGTTGTAGATCTACTTCTCAGATTTCTAGGGACTTTATGAACACAGCAAGCCGACGTCCACAACTCCAGATATGGTGATTCTTCCAGGACTGCCTGCACTGGAATTCTCCACTCGGATTCCCCCTTTTATTCTCCACAAGCTTGCTCCAATCCGCCTTCTCCTTCTTCTTCTCTTGATCTTCTCTTGTTGCTTCCTTGCTGCTACTACTCTCCATGAAATTCTTCCAGAATTTCAATCCTTTCTAGGGTTTCTAAGCATGAGAAGAGAGAATTCTTCCAAGCATCTAAGCTTTTATGTGTATAGAGGGGGAAGAGAAAAATTGTGAGTATGAGGGTGAATGGGGGGTCCTATTCATAGTGTTCAGGGGGTCTGGACGTGGTGTTGATCTAAGGATCGGGATTGAATCCCTAGATCCAACGGTAGATACCCGATATCAAGAAAACAGGAAAAATTTGGAAAACTGTCGAAACTGGGAGCGATGTCCGCTAGGTGCTGGCAGTCATCTCTCAAAGCCCGCCAGGTACTGGCGTTCATGTCTCCATGTCCGCCGGCACCTGTTTCCAAATTTTTTCTTTCATTTCGGTTTTGATCCTCATTATTCCGGTCCAACTTGATTCCCACGCCCTTCCTAGTCAGTTTTTTGTCTGTTTTAAGCTTCAGAAAACCTCCTAACTTGTAGCCTACTCCCACCCCTTTTCCTATTTTTCTTTTCTTTCTCTCCAATCCACTCTAATTACCATAAGTCACCAAAAAAAAATAAGGGAATAAATGAATCCAAATTTTGGACGAAAATTTAGATTAAGAGGCCTCTAGGTTCAGTACTTTTGATGGGCTAAAAATGCTGGAGGGTCCATATTTCATTGGTCCAGGCTCTTATTTACTTCAAAACTCAAAATCATCTCAAAAGGGTCCAAAATAAATAAAGTCTAAATACAAAAAAATATCCATATTTTTATTAAATTCAGACCTTAAATATATTAAACTCAGAATTAAATCATCTCAATAATTCCAAGCTAAATACATAAAAATACAAAAATAATAAAAATTATTAATATTTCACTAAATTAAATTATAAACACATTTCATCCTATGATCAAATCATCACATTAATCCACTGAAAAACACATTTATAATCCAATGAAATAAAATATTAGTGGGTCAAATTTGGACTGTTCACACCATCAACCAATAGTGATTGCCCTTTTTCGATCCCACTCGAAGTTGCCATAGACCTTTAGAAGAGTTAATGATCGACCCTTGGTGATCTAATTCTAAGTTATCATCGACCTTTGGAAGAGTTAATGATCAACCCTTGGTGATCTAGTTCCGAGTTATCGTCGACCTTTGGAAAGTTATAGGTCTTCCCTTCTGTGGTCCTACTTCGAGTTACTAGTGACCATGGGGGATCAATGGTCGCCCCTAGTAGCTCAGTTTTTAGTCCCATTTGGAGGTTAATGGTCACCCTCCTTTTCTGCTTCAAATTCGAGTTGCCTCTGACCGCTGAGAGTTGGTGGTCGCTCCCAAGTAGTTTAGTCTTGATGACCATCGACCAATGGGGGAATGGTGGTCATCCCTTAGTGGCTTAATTTTGGGTAGCCAGCGACCATTGGGGATTGGTGGTTGCCTCCTAGTGGTTCGGTTTTGTGTTTTTATCGACCTTTGAGGTTAAGTGGTTGCCTCGTATTGAACCGACCTTAACTTACCTCAGATTTTTGGCGAATGATAGCTGCCTTGGGTTTGCGCGTCGCGGTGAAATTGCGCAGAAATTTTTGCGATGCTGAGGCGTTTAGCAATCGACGGTCAATAGTATGTTTTTGTTCACGGTTACTGACCAAGGTTGCGTTGTAGCCGTATTTTCCTGGTGGTCCTGGTAAGCAGTGAATTGATGGTTGTTATTGTAATGCTGTGTTCTCGTGGTCACGATTTTGGCAAGTGGCCATTGTAAACACCCCTTTAATTTATAGCAGCCTTCAATTAAAGGGCTGAGTGGGGCAACTGTTTGTACCAGGCCCGAAATCGTGGGTTTAGAGAGGTGATTGGTCTGGGTGCTGATCATTGAGTGTCCATGGGGTGCTGATCATTGAGTGTCCATGGGGTGCTAATCATTGCGCGTCAAGAGGGTGATCGTTGGGCTTGTTGACGTCAAGTTGGGGGGTGGTCTTTAGGTTCGATGTCGTCAGCTGGATCGATACCATTAATTTTTTTTTTTTTGGTGAAAACAGGGCTTAGCGACATTCATTACATACACTCAATAGTTACAAATTTGGAGTCATTAGCTCCTATAATATCTTTAAACAAAAGCGATCTAATGTGACTACAGGGGTCCCCATACCTTTCGGTATATCCCATCATCCCTATGCCCTTATTAGCATAGAAATCGGCACATGAGTTCGCTTCTCGATAGGTATGCATCACCTCCACACTCCAATCGCGGTCCAAAAGTTCCTTGATCTTCCTACACAGAATGCTCATAGTAGTAGTATAAGTTGGGGTCTGTAAGATCAAGGAAACTGCAGTAGAAGAGTCCAATTCTAGTTCCACTTGTCTCATCCCTAGCTCCCATGCCAATTCCAATCCAGTTTTAGCAGCCCATAGCTCTGCTGTCAATGCATTACACCACCCCACTCCTCCTGCAAAGCCACCCAAGAATGCACCATCTGAGTCTCTGACTATCCCACCCATCCCAGCGTGACCTGGGTTTCCTTTGCTCGCACCATCTGTGTTTAATTTTACCCACCCCATCTTCGGCTTTTCCCAGAGAATGATCTTCTCCTCTCTACACTGCCTGCCAACATTGTCACGGCTATAACAAGCCTTCAAATCCTTAATGAAGAGCCTGCAGGCTCTTAAACACACATCAATAGGCATCGAGGTACCTGGGGCAAAAACCCTATTGTTTCTACGTTTCCAATTAAACCAACATACCACACCAAACACCACCTGCCAGTCATCCTTTTTATCAACTCCCATTCCCTTAATAAGATTACTATCTAGCCAAGCACACAAATCTCCAGTAAAAAACAAATCAGACACACCAAACTCCTGTAAAAAATCTGTCCACACTAGTTTCGCCTCCACACAATCTCTTAGTACATGAATCATACTCTCGCTACCAATTCCACACCATGGGCAAAGGTCCGAGTTAGCCAATCCCCTCTTTTGCCTTTGTAAGTTAGTCAGCAGCCTATCATGCGCAACAAGCCACAAGAAGGAGCGAATTCTTTGAGGGCCCTTCCAATTCCATATTTCCTTCCACACTCTACATTCTACCCCCCATCTGCTTGCAGTCAAGTACTTGTAGGCAGCTCCCACTGAGAATAGGCGATTTTTCCCATTAGCCCAAACTACAAAATCTTGGGGATCCTCCAAGCAAGGTGGACACATAGCAAGGATCTTCTGGATCACTTCCTCCGGCAGAAACTGGCTCAATTTTTCCACAGCCCATAATCCATCTTCCCTTACAAACTCAATCACTTTTTTGTTCCCTTCCACTTCATCAATCTGGTTATCAAGGTCATCCAAAAGGTAACCGTGATCTTCTACCCACATGTCTCGCCAAAACTCAACCTCCTGGCCATTGGAGACAACCCATTTTAAGCCCCCCTCAAATTTCTCCCACAACCCACGCAAACTCCTCCACAAATGCGAGGCAATCTTGCTGTCCTTCATGCACCATTCGCCATCAGCTTCCTTCCAATACTTAGCCATCATCACCTGAACCCACAATTTCCTATGATTAGTGATCATAGTCCATATGAGTTTCAGCAAAAAGGCTTCATTATTGCTTCTCATGTCCCTGATTCCTAGGCCTCCAACATTCTTAGGTTGACAGACCACTTCCCATTTCACTAAATGAATCTTACTTCTGTTTTCATCTCCACCCCATATAAACCTTCGGCATAGTTTGTCAATCTCATCACAGATTCCTGACGGCAAGCAAGTACTTTGCATCGTGTAGTATGGCACAGCATTAAGGACTGACTGACACAATGTAATTCTTCCGGCAAAGGACAGATTTGTTACCTTCCATTTAGTCAGATTTTGCTGTACTCGCTCCACCACACTCCCATATGTAGCTTTAGTAACCCGGCCATGAAGAAGTGGAACCCCTAGGTACTTTCCAAAGTCTCTTGTGAGAGTGAATCCACAAGCTGCAACCTATTTGCGCCTCTCTATATTCTTCACATTCTCGGAAAAGAGGATCCGTGATTTCTCAAGACTCACCTTCTGGCCAGAAGCCTCACAAAACCTCTGTAGACAGCTTTGAATAACTCGTACTTGCTTTGTTGTTGCTTCCGCAAAAAGCAGGAGATCATCTGCAAAGAGTAAATGTGAAATCTTCGGGCCATCGGATCTGAATTGAAAGGGCACCCGTTCTCCTTCCTGCACGACATCTGAGATAATATGTGAAAATTTTTCCATGCACATCACAAAAATATAGGGCGACAATGGATCTCCTTGTCTTAGTCCCCTAGATGCTTGGAAGGCCTCGGATGTTGATCCGTTCCATAACAGTTGGAAAGATGGACTGCGGATGCATACCATAATCAACTCACACACCCTCCTTGGTAGTCCAGTTTCATACAATGTAGTCTCCACAAAGTCCCAATTCAGTCTGTCATATGCTTTTTCGAGATCAATCTTCAGAGACATATACTTTCTAGCCTTCTTTTTCCCTTTGAATGAGTGCATAATTTCTTGGGCAATGATGATATTATCCACAATCTGTCTTCCGGCCACAAAACTGCTTTGATTCTCACTAATTATGGAGGGCAAAATTGGTTTTACTAGATTCACCAGCACTTTAGAAACAATTTTGTAGCTTACATTGCATAAGCTAATAGGCCTAAACTGTCTAATATTGTCAGGTATAGGAACCTTGGGAATAAGTACAAGGAAGGTTGTATTCACTTTCTGCAGATCCTTCTGGCCATTCAAAAAATTTCGGACAAATTCAATAACATCCGCACCCACAAGCTGCCAATGGGACTGATAGAAAAGGGCCGGATACCCATCTGGACCTGGGGCCTTCAATGGTCCCATGTCTTTAACCGCATGATAGATAAGCTCATCAGTAATCTCCATGTTCAACATCGCCTCGTCTTCTGGTGTAAGGGCAGGAAATTGTGATTGAGTGACAAGTCTAGTTGGGGTTGCCATTTCGCTGGTGTATAAGTCCTTGAAAAAAGTCACAGCATGTTGTTGTATCTCCTGGGCATTCCATATCCATTCGCCTGAATTATCTTTCAGTGCCTCAATTTTGTTCCTTCTCCTACGTATGATTGTCGAAAGATGATAGAATCTAGTATTTCTATCTCCCTCATGCAACCATCGTACTCTTGACTTTTGATGCCATAGAATCTCTTCCTGGGCCAATGTTTTATGATATTCAATGGACAGCTCCTCTTGTAATTGTATAAATGCGGGTTAGGACGGGTGGCAAGGGCCTTTTGAACACCATTTAATCTAGCCAGAAGACCTCTTTTCCTGTAAAAGATATTGCCAAAGACTTCCTTGTTCCATTTGCATAGTGAATATTGCAGCGTAGCAAGGGCCTCAGCTAAATGAGTATTCCTTCTCCAACCAGTTTTCAATACCTCCTGAAAGAGATCATGTTGTAGCCACGCAGCTTCAAACCTAAATGGTTTGATCTTTGAGGCAGCGCCAGTACCCACTTGAACATCTAGCAAAACCGGGTGATGATCTGACTTTATTCTTGGTAGGTTTCGAATCACTGCTTCCGCAAAGAGTAAGCTCCACTGCGCATTACAAACCACCCTATCCAATCTTTCATATATTCTATCAAGACCAGCTCTCTTTGGACCTCGCCACGTGAACTTAGGGCCAACAGCCCCTGCATCGATACCATTAATTTAGATTTGACGAGAGCAGGAACTACTTCCAAAAATAAGCTTATCTATATGGGTTAGCATGTTTCTTGGGAGTTGAATATGGAAGTGAGGTGATCTTAGGAGGGAGTTTTGAATTACTGGTCTTATCCCGGAAGATTTGATGGTAGCTTACCTCTAGCGGAATTGAGTTTGAAAGTGGGATTATCTATTGGAATTTTGTAATGGTCTTAGCTTTTCTGTTGATTATTAACAGTGTCTTTATAAGGTATCGACTATTCTTGTAAGAGGATTCCACGACCAATCAATCAAACTATAATTATTCAGTCCAATTTATCTGTATTTTATGTACTGCACCATAGTGTAGATTTATATTTTCATCATGTCATTTTAGTCTAATTTAGTCTGGACTAAAAAAAACTAAAATCCGATCTATGAAACCACAACACCATTGATTCGACCCTTCAGCGGTTGGATCTGGTAACAGAGGATTTCTCGTGTTCAATTTAGCGAGCAGTAAGCATTCCGGGATACTAAAGTTGCCAAGTTAGAATCCGAGTTGGAATCCCAATCGTGGCAAAAAAAAGTACTCCCTCCGTTCAAAATTATAAGACGTTTTGGGGGTGTGGCTGTGTTTTCATTTATAAGTCGTTCTGAGTGTTTTTAAATAATTGTTTCCATATCTTCCTTATTTACCCTTGGTGTGGGGTCTTTTTTCCTTTTTCTTATTTTCTTGGTGATAGTGGTAGGGTGGGGTTACTTTGGCGTAAATGACCCATTTCTATCCTCTCCCGCCTTGGCCATAGTACTGATCACCTCATACTCACAAGTAATCTTTAATTTTTTCCTTTAAAGAAACCGTATCCACCCATATTTACACTCCTCCCATTAATAATCGCACTCCAATTCCTGATTGTTTCGTCACCAAATGACAAAATTAACCTTAAAATAAACATAAATTTATTTAGAAAACAAGATTTAACCAACCATACAAAAATCTTTAAACATTCAACAAATTAAGAAGAGGAATAACAACGTAGCCTTAAAAAAATTGAAATCCTAAGAAAAAAT
Organism: Turnera subulata; assembly: GCA_028386065.3. Lineage (NCBI taxonomy): Eukaryota > Viridiplantae > Streptophyta > Magnoliopsida > Malpighiales > Passifloraceae > Turnera > Turnera subulata. Next base: position 285,042 of record JAKUCV010004912.1, read on the forward strand.
TAATTACAAAATTATCATAAGTCGAATACTGAAAATTCTTTGCGTGACTACATCCCAGTCATGATAGGAAAAATTTAAATATTCAGTTCAACTGATTTAAAACTTGTTGTACTAATACATTATCGCATTTTAATTGAATTGGAAGCTGCTGAGCCATTTCTAACTTTGCTTTGTTGATATGTGGAATTTTATAATTATTTGAACCTTCTCCTCGCATAGTCTCGATCATGCATAATTGCAGTGTCACAAAGATATGATTGGACTTCACTGCTGGAAAATCTTCGTACGCCTTCACAACCGCAGCAACAAGCTCATCAATGGATTTCGGCGCCTCCTTATACTGTAAAGACTGAATAGCACTAAAAAATCCAAGATCCAAAACATTTAAATCTGGAGAATTAGGGGGTTGACATATCAAACGAATGTCAAATCCATCTGCAGAAGCTGCCTGGCAAAAATCAATATCATCTTTATCAATATGAGTTCTGGCATTGTCTTGCTGAATAAATATTGGAGATCTGCAATCCTCGCGTGGCCATTTTTCTTTGATAGCAGGTATAACCTTTTCAATTAAGTATGACTTCATTAGCTCTCTATTCACCGAAGTTATTGGTTTTGTTTCCATCGTACCTGCAATTTAAAACAATTTACTAAATTAATTATTGCTGAATAAATAACCATAAAATTAATTACTTGGTGAAAACATTAAACAATGTAGAAAATACCTGCAACTCGATTAACACTTGTTCGTCTAGCTGGCTCATGTGTGATGAATGGAAATACTCCAATTTTTCCAGAAAATCTTTCATTCCCAAATTGATCAAACCTTGGGCGGGCTATTGCAACCAAAAACATAACTTTGCAAATGAAATTCTTGCTCTTGCATGTGCGAAGCGGATCTTCTTCATCAGGTAACAAATAATATTTAGCTGATTTCTTTGTCATGTAAAACCACTTCTCATCAATATGGACGATATTCTGCATGGTGTTAAAAGTAGGATCATGTGGTATGGTATCTTCATCAAGCATTGATATGCAAAATTGCAAGCGAGATCTCTTATTTTCATCCTTTAAAAAAGGCTTTATAGCATTTGAATGCCGTCGAATTTCTTTTGCCTTGAGACGATTCCACAATGTTGTTGTACTCATGTGTAAAGGAGATGCCAAAGCTCGAATTGTTGTCCGTTGATGTAAAGGTATCGAACGAAAAGCGTTCACATCGAGTTCGATTCTCTTACGCCCACAGTTTTTAGTCTTTTGGTTAGACGTATCAGCATGTATGCCATCATCCTTTATTTTTTTCCAAATGCGTTGAACGCTTCGAATATTTGTAGAAAATGTTGATGCCACTGTGTTTGTCACCCCTTTTCCCAACTTTCCATTGCAACTTTGCTGTAGTAGCATACTATGAATGGCTGCACGTTTGTCATTACTCAAATAATTACGATGCTTTACTTGATGATCGTTTCCACCTATAAAAAAAACATGTACAAAATTAAATGGATAAATATTTGTAATCAATTTTTTTTTCCGCAAAATGAACATGAGAAATTACATAATTGTAAAAGACAATTGTACCATTAATAAAATCTGATGCCAATTCTTCTGTTGGCGGCTCCATGTTTAAGTCTATAAGGACTTCTTCCCCTGCAACAAAGCCATCTGATCCCAATTCTTCTATTGGCGGCTCAATGTTTAAGTCTATAAGGACTTCTTCCCCTGCAACGAAGCCATGTTAAAAATTATTTAAACATTAAACACCAAAATTGGTTTTTTTATACTTTATAGAATATAGAAAATACCTGCAACTCGATTAAACCACTTCTCGTCTTTAATAGACTTGTATTTACGAAAAGAGAGAGCACACTTGTGTTTTAAAACACTTCATTCAACACAAGAGGGAACATACAAGGAAAAATTGAAAACATTAAACTACAATCCTAATCAGCCCGCCTAGGCTTCTTCATATTCAGCTCCCGCTTCAGACGGTTGTTCTCTCGGGCCAGATCATTGCTCTCGGTGGTCGCTGCAACCCAGCTGTCACGGAGACTCTTAAAGGCCTCCTCCCACCGATCTAGCAGTCGGTCTCGGTTCCGGATCATCTCAACTAGCCGCTCATTTTGTTCCACAAGTTATCGGCACATTGCTTCCATGGCTTTTCCGTGCTCGGCCTCATTCCTAATATGCTCACACAGGCCATGAATGGTTGCTTCCATGTCGTCAGCCATAACTTGCTATGTGAAATATGCAGAGAATGCTTCGTTATATGTTCCTAGTGTGTATGCGTGGTTAGTGTGGTTATATGAGTTTTTAAGGGAGGGGCTAACGGATTGATAAGAAGCAACAAATGACGCAATAATTCATTCTATGGCAAAATTTTCAAAAAGCAAATCTTTGAAGATCGAAAACGGTTTGGATTTTTGTGAAAAGTAATAGAGCAATAATGTAGGCAGTGGAAAAGATTTCTAACGGGTTAATGTCATATCTCTCATTAAGCAATAATTCAATCAGTGGCAAAATTTTCAAAAAGTAAGATCTTGAAGATCGTAAACGGTTTGGAGTTTTGTGAAAAGCAAATCCTAGAAGATCGAGAGAGGTCTGCTTTACCATAGAAAAAGAGTCTAGCCTCAACGGTCCCTCGAAAGACACGTTACCCACTTGTTCAAAAATTCCGCATGAGCCAAAACGTCTGTCTCGTCTCATAAATGAAAGCAACGGCAACAAAACGCGTGAAGTATCAAAGCAATAAATGAAAGCAACGGTAAAATCTTGAAAATCAAAAAAGGTAATCACGCTCCCCATAAGAGTATAAAAGAGAGAGCGGTGATGAGTAAATTATTAAAAGCATTAAGAGCAACAAACACTCAAGCAATCGTCCAAACACTATGCCTGCTCCATCATCAGTCTTCTTCGTCGAAGGGGCCAATCTTGGCAGAAGGAATCGTCTAGCCTACAGCATGGTCAATGAGCATGCTGAAGAGCTACCGAACGAGCTCGGCAGAATGCCACGCCTGGTCTTTGTCGACGAGCTCTACTCCTCAAGATTCTTCGTCACTCCCATAGAAGAGGTGTTCTTCCTAGAGGACCATGGGACACTGAGGACTTCATACTACGGCTCAGCAAACTCCGTGATGTTCTTCATCTCGGATAGGCTTCAAGAGTTCAACCTAGAGTCCACTTGCCAGACTGTGGAGCAAGGCGCTTACTACCAGCTCTCAATGACAGCCCAGAGCATACCCAGAATGACTCGGCTACCTCCAACTTGGCCAAAGGTACGGCTACTGGTGTGGAACTACAGAGGAGTGGCAAGACGTGCACAAGAATTCTCACGCACCCTGAGGGACTTGAAGAACCAGTATAAACCGAACATGGTTCTTCTGACGGAGACGCAGTGGCAACCACGAGACGATCACGGTCTGATTCCACTCCGATTCCCTCAAGCTAACCGGTTCAAGATTCCTGGCCAGCGAGACAGAGGCGGCATGTGGTTCTCTTGGAGCGATAGGGTCACGGTCAACGTCAACAACAATCCAAACAGTTTCCGTGTCAACGTCGTTCCGAATCGTTAAATGTATGCGTCCTTTTCCGTTTGTGTATGAGCTTTATGGTTATCCTTTTAACTTTGTAATCACCATTCAATAACATGAGTTCTTTTCATCATTCAGTTTCATTTCCAATCTGAATTTATCTTTTTTTCTCAGATATCTAACTGGGCAATCACTTAAAAATACTAAATATCCATTCAATTAAAAAG
>JAKUCV010004914.1:0-58523 GCA_028386065.3 Turnera subulata
AAATTATCCCTCGCTAATTCCCTCACAAAGGAATCCCTCAATAAATCCCTCACTATTTAGCCAGGGAATAATCCTTCGCAAAAAGAGCCCACGCTATATCCCTCACTAATACTGAGGGAAGAAAACCCACACAAAGTAATCCCTCACAAAATCCCTCACTAATAGTGAGGGAGTTAGCGAGGGTTTCGTTTGTGAGGGAATCTTCCCTCGCTAATAGTGAGGGCTTTAGCGAGGGTTTCGTTTGCGAGGGATTATTCCCTCGCTAATAGTGAGGGATTTAGCGATGGTTTTGTTTGTGAGGGATTATTCCCTCGCTAATAGTGAGGGATTTAGCGAGGGTTTCGTTTGCGAGGGATTATTCCCTCGCTAGTAGTGAGGGATTTAGCGAGGGTCGTTTCTGCGAGGGATTATTCCGTCACAATTGCGAGGGTCCTAGTGACGGTCCATATTGCAAGAGATGTGTGCTTCGGCCAATTGTGAGGGCAAAATCCCTCGCAAAATCCGTCACAAAAAAATCCCTCGCAAAATCCCTCGCAAACCCGTTTGTTAGGAGCATTTTTCTGACGCCCAAAATCCGTCGCAAAATCCTTGACAAACGGATTTAGCGAGGGATTTCTTGCAAAATCCGTCGCAAAATCCCTCGCTAAATCCAGTTTTTCTAGTAGCCTTGTAGTAGATAACTCAATCTCCAGAGGAATCAGTGATGCAATATCTCAATCGAGTCAAGAGACTCTTTGATGAACTCGCAGCCAGTGGCCAGGCGATTCCGCCGACTGATTTCCAGATCAGTCTCATCCGTGGTCTTCAGCCGGATCTCAAAACATTCGCCACCACAATCACTGCCAGACTAGAGCCCTTGTCCTTTTCTGATTTACAGGGCACCTTAACGAGTTTTGAATTTCTCCACAATGATCCTGTCAAAACTCTGTCCCTGGAGGCGCCTGCACCAACTGAGGCATCCAAAGACATCAGTGTTTCAGTACCACCCACTGCCAATGCAGTGCAGCGACAATAATTTTCACCACCACAACGTGGTTGTCGAGGTGGATGGGGCCGTGGTAGAGGGAAGCGTGGCCGACAGTTTTATGACAATCTGTCATATAATGGTGACGGAAAAAATGCTAATCGGCCAATCTGTCAGATATGCAACAAAGTTGGCCACACTGTTGCCAAATGTTATCAGCGCACAAATCTCTCTTTTCCCTCGGTAAATTCTGTTACCCAAACTTATTCTCCTTATCCATGGATTCTTGATACAGGGGCTAGCCATCACGTTACTCCTGATCAACAAACACTGCACCACTATACTGAATAGTCTGGCCATGACTCTATTCAAGTTGGCAATGGACAAGAATTGTCGATTTCTGGCATTGGTAATTCCTCTCTTTTTACTCCAACTCGTACTCTTTTCCATTACAAATGCTCTTCATGTTCCTGCCATTAATAAGTCACTCCTTTCAGTTCAGCAGTTTATGCGTGATAATCATGTCTTTTTTGAGTTTCATCCTGATCATTTTCTTGTCAAGGATTAGGTCACCAAGAACATAATCCTCACAGGCAAGAGTAACTGTGGGCTGTATGTCTTCTCCCCCTCTTCCTCAGCTTCATCACACAAACCTGCTGTTTTGTCTGCTGTCAAGGTTGGAGAAGAAATTTGGCACCAGCGTCTTGGTCACCCACATCTTCGAGTCCAGCATCAAGTCTTTAAATATTTGCAATTTCCTATTAAACGTAGTCTGTCCCCCTGTGTTGCATGTCCCATGGGCAAATCCACTAAACAGTATTTGTCTCTTACTTTTCATCGTTCTAATAAACCATTGGATTTGGTCTTCAGTGATGTTTGGGGTCCTTCACCCTATTCTAGTATTGAAGGTTTTAAATATTATGTGGTATTTCTTGATGATCATACTAAATTCCTATGGTATTTTCCTTTAAAGCGTAAATCCGATGTCTTTCACGTGTTTAAGCTTTTCCAAAAGCAAGCTGAACGACAATTTAACACCACCATCAAAAGTGTTCAAACGGACTGGGGAGGAGAATTTCGATCTCTTCACAAATTCTTTCTTCATTGTGGCATAGCACATAGGGTCATGTGCCCTCACAATTCTTTTTATGGACTGAAGCAAGCCCCACGGGCTTGGTATAGGTGCTTGAGTGATTACCTTTTGTGTCAAGGCTTTCTTATTTCCAGAGCAGATCCCTCCTTAATGATTTTTAGACGTGGTGATATCATTGTTTATGTGCTTATCTACGTTGATGACATCTTACTCACTGGAAACAATGCATCCTTTGTTCAAAAGCTTTTGCAGCAGCTTGGCGTGGAGTTTTCCATCCGGCATCTGGGTCGCCTGAATTATTTCCTCGGGGTACATGCTACTTACAACAAGGCTGGTATACTCCTCACCCAAACTAAGTATATTCAAGATCTCCTACGCAAGGCGGGAATGGCAGATTGTAAGGTCATGACAACACCGGCATCTACTTCTACCAAGCTGCGCAAAACGGGGGAAAGCTCTTCTTTGATCCCACTCTCTATCGGCAATTGGTAGGGTCCTTGCAGTATCTGGCCATCACTCGGCCAGACATTATGTATGCTGTTGGTAAAGTCAGCCAATACATGCAAGCACCCACAAATGAACATTACACCGCTGTCAAACGCATCCTAAGGTATTTGAAGGACACCATGCATATTGGTCTTCAGTTTCCGCCGAGTTCAACATCTAACTTACAGGTGTACACGGATGCCGATTGGGGTGGCAACTTAGATGATCGCAAATCAATGGGAGGTTACTTGGTGTTTCTTGGCAGAAATCTTGTCTCGTGGTCCTCTAGGAAGCAAAGAACTGTTGCCAGGTCCTCCACCGAGGCTGAGTACAAGGCTTTGGCGGATGGGAGTGCAGAACTCTTATGGCTTCAATCTTTGTTACATGAGTTAGGCATCACGCATTCTACACCGGTCTTGTGGTGTGACAATATCGGTGCAACCTATCTAAGTCAGAATCCAATCCAGCACACACGAACAAAGCATGTTGCCCTTGATTATCATTTTGTTCTGGAACAGGTTACTGGGAAGAAGCTTCGTGTGCAGTTTCTCAATAGTGAAAGTCAGCTGGCAGATATACTCACCAAGCCACTTCCTGCTAAGCGTTTTGTGTTACTACGCAACAAACTAAACATGTGTTGTGCACCCGGTTTAGTTTGCGGGGGAGTGTTAGCAAGTGTTTCTGATAAACATCAATCACATAAGACATAGAGTCTTAGTATAGTACCCGTTACTCTTTACTTGTACTTGTGTATCACGTCTTTCACATCTTGTGTACTATGGTGATTCTAGCTTGTATCTTGTGACTTACTATATATAAGCATACCAGGCTACACGGTTATATGTGCCAGTGATAAACCCTGAATACTAGTGTCTTGTATTCTCTATAACATCTAAGATGGAAGGAACAGACAAGCACAACATTGATGGCCCCAAAGGACAGGTTCAAGTCCAGGTTACTTGGAGTATGTTTTAGTTAATTAATTAATTGATTACAAATTGTGATACTAATACCTTCCTGCTTGCTGAATAAATAATTAAGTCCTTATCGTCCGTCCAGATAATAGCCACCACCAGTACTCCAGCTTTGTAAAATATTATATTTGGGGCTCCTCTCTAGTTGCTCTTATTAATTGCTTGCTGCTGTAATATCTACTATATTATGCGATCTGTATATGTACCATGAGAAGCTGGGATCTAAACAAATAAGAACCAGCCATTGTCATCTTAGTATCTCTTGTTTTTGTGAAATATTTATGCAATTATATGATCCCTGAGACTACTGTTGCTTACTGCAATATTAATTCTGTGGTCTAGCAAATATATGACCACTCGTGTATTTGTGAAAATTGATGTCCCAGAACATTGTGCTGAAGTCAAAATCTAATCTATAGTTATGTAAAAAAAAAAAATAATAATCAAATTTCTCTTTCTTATGGACAGGTCACTTTTGAGCCCCTACCTGCCGGAAGGCAGAATGGTAATGGCCAGAAGGGCATTTGTCCATGCGTCAGTGAACTCAATATTGGTATGAAGCCACGTGTAAAAGATGGTTATTTTTCTATGTTGCTGCTCCAAACTACAGAACCTGAACCTACCATTCAATATTTCATATATCGACGATACCCATTATCAGGAAAGAGCAAGTCAAGCCTAAAGAAAATTATCACGCTGAGAGGTTTGGTTCCTCTTTAATTATAATGAAGGCATAATGAGGCTACATCAGAAGTGTAGAGCCATGAATAAATCCCACATCGGCCGCGCATAAGGTAGACTCAATGTGAGATTAGTATAAATAAATTGCCAGGGGATGGGTTTAAGCACATACACCTACAGTGCTTCTTTGCTACCCAAACCACAATTCTCGGTTGATTTTATATCTCCTTGCTATTTTCGCACAGTAGGGCTTCTTCTTTTTCTTTTTTTTTTTGTCGGGTTTTTTAATTTGCGGTTTACTTCTTCAAATCCCCGCAATTGCAATTTCAACCCTCATAATGATCGCCAATTTTTTAACTTAAAAATATTTAAGTATATATATTTAGATTTCCTTTTCTTTCTTTAAAATTGCAATCAAGACACAAAATAATATCAATAACAACAATTCATAACAAAAAGCAAATTTTATTAAATAATATAATACCAAACTTTAAATAATTGAGTTTCTTTATGTGATTTAATTATCGTTTTATAGTGCCCAAGAAAAAAAATTAATTCCACCACACTTTTGGAAAGATGAATTCATGATATTTTATATATACAAATGAAAAAAATTAGCATTAAACGTCCTTCCTGGATTAAAACTCTCCTTTCTTTTGAGCAGTAATTCAACTCTTGGTTATAGAATTGTATTGTATGGCTATTGATCGATCCATTGATATCTTTGTATATATGCTCAGGGGTGCAAGATGGAATTCTGTATGCGAGTTGCCACCAAAGCCATTCTGGAGGGAATGAAAAAAGACCCAAACAAGAATCTGGTGTTGTCTCCAATAGCAATAAATTGCCTTCTCAATTTGTTGGCTTCTGGGTGTGAGGGAAAAACTTTGCAGCAGTTGCTCCACTTTCTCGGATGCCAAGACATTGCTGATCTTCAAACACAGGCCTCCCAAATGCTAGTTCTTGCAACAGAAAATAATTACGAAGATCTGAGAAGCCCTGAACCACCGGTGATCTCCCCAACAAATGAGAGTCCTGATCACCCTGATCATAATACCACCACTCCTGATGATGAAGAAGAGAAACCTGAAAACAAAAAACTGCTTTATACGCCTTATCCTCCATCTCATACTCTGCGTTATTCGCCTAATACTCCACCTTATGCTCCTAGTTCCAGCTTCTTCTCTCCTTCTTCAGCTTCTTCACCCTATGCTCCTTATTCTTTTGGTGTTATACCCTATTCTCCTATTTCCCCACCCTGTGGCGGCTTAACGCCTTCTAAAAAGTTGGATGATCCGCCGAAAGGACCACTGGTATCATTTGTTAATGGGATTTGGGTTGACCGCTGCTACCCGATGAAGCCTTCATTTCAAAAGATAGCGAATGACGTCTTCAAAGCAAAAGCCAAAACAGTGGACTTCCAAAATCAGGTGCTTATAACATGCTTAGCTTAACTTGAAGCTATTTTTATTAGTTCAATTTGTATGTTTTAATGTTCGCAAACTTATTGGGTTATGTTTCTCACTTTAATTTGTAAAGTTTGTATGTTTTAATGTTCACGAACTTGTAGGGTAAGCAAGTGAGGAAGGAGGTGAACTTATGGGCGGAAAGGGAAACCAATGGGCTCATACGGGAACTAGTTCAACCTCATATGTTCCAGAAGGAAAACACACTTGTGCTCGCTAATGCTCTCTACTTCAAAGGCATATGGGAATCCCCTTTCCTGGTATCAGACACTAGTGAGGAAGACTTTCACCTCCTCACCAAAAAGACTATCAAGTTCTCCTTCTTGACGGACAACGAAGGCAGGCGTGAAATGTATGGGTCAATTGAAGGTTGCAAGGTCCTCAGACTTCCATATCAAGAAAGCCCTGATGGAAACCAGTTCTCCATGCGCATCTTCCTCCCTGACAGAGCCGATGGCCTGCAAGAAATGGTGCAAAAGTTCAATTCTGATCCGGAGTCGTTGTCTGATGAGCGCCTAAGACTTGAATATGAAAAAATTGTAAAGATTCAGATCCCAAAGTTCGATTTCTCTTATGAATTCGAAGCTTCCGAAACCATCAAAGCATTGGGGTTGACATTACCTTTTATAGGGGGCGAGCTTACAAAGATGGTGGATGGTCTTGATAGCGATGTACTAGCAGTCACAAAATTATTTCAGAAGTCATTCATTGAAGTAAATGAGGAAGGTACTACTGCTACTTCTTTTACTTATGCGGGGACTTCTCCCGGGTACAGTACCGGGCCATCACGGCCCCGTCCTCCTCCGATAAAGTTCATTGCAGATCATCCTTTTATGTTCATGATCTAGGAGGAGAAATCAGGAATGGTGGTCTTCACTGGGGCGGTGCTTAACCCTCTTAATTAACTAGGGCTCATTCTGCTGTCTGCTGGGTTTGTAAGAGGAGGTAGCTATAAGGATTAAATATTGTCATCTTCAAATTTATTTGGGCGAATAACTGATGAAATTTAATTCCTTTATTAGACTGCTTGATCTTTACTTTTATTGATAATGTTTGGATTAATCCTAAACTTTTTTGAAAATTTGTCAGTTATCTGTGTCTAATTTTCTGCTGTGTAGTTCATTAGTCCTGGTTTCATCAGGTTGGGCCTGTCGAGCAGAACTAACTTCAAAAAATGTGTGAAATGACGAATGTATGGTACTTTGTCTAGATGATAAATGACCTAGTTCCGTTCAAGCAGATCTCGAGTTTGAATTTTTGTGTATGAAAACTTCTTTGTTGTGGGACTCATGCACCATAACAAAAGAAAACATACAACAAAAATCCAGAACAAGAAAGAAACATCAGTACCACGATTCTGTAGCAGCACTAGCAACGACAGTACTTGTGTCCTGGAACCTCATTTCTTCCAGTATATAATGTATATTCACATCTCCTACTAAACCTTTATTCGGATGCTAAATTTTGCTGGTCTTTAGAAATTTCCAGTTCTCTTATACATTTCTCTCAATGGCATCGAGTTAGAAGATAGATCTAGCTTTGTCTTTTCAGCAACATCAACCATACATACTAAAAAACAGCTGCTTCAATTTGTCCTACTATCATCAAGTGACAGAAATCGAGTGGTATTTATGTCAATGCTATAGTAGTAATTTCATGGGAATGTAAAAAACATGACTCTAACCGCCAAACATGACTCTAATTAAGCCTTCAATTTCATGGGATATACTTGATAAGTCGTCCCAAAATTCAACAATATTGTAACAAAAAAAAAAAGAAAAAACAGAGAAGAGAAGAAAAGAAGAAGCATAATTGAAGGGCAAGAGGTGTAATGTATATATATTAAGAATGTCACAATCCTTTTCCAATCACATCAGGACAATAAAATCATCTCAAATAGAGCAACGTACATTTCTTAATTAATTAAGCCCTTGTTGCCCGTGTAAGCTTCTTGTTTTCATATTCAATCTCGCAAGCCTCAACACCTGTATAGGCCAGCTCAAAGCCGTTCTTCCAGAACATGATACCTTCAGTGAGATCTGGGATGACGACCTTGGCGTTGGCTAACTTAATTTCACATTCTTTGACTAAATCCATGGCATGATACACATCCAAGGTGGCGGTGCCACCCTCCATGGGAGGCAACCTTTTCAGGTGGATCATAGAGCTCTCAAAGTGGGAAGCACATTGCTTGAGTGGTTCGGCAAACTGGGGAAAGAGTGGGGCCATCTGTGTAAAGAAATGTTTTAGCAGGAGTGATCCTTCCCATGCTTTATAGAGATTGTGCTCGGTGAGGGTGGTCAAATCATATTTTTTTAGTCCCAGATTCTGGACTGAATGTGCCATCACCTTCTGGCAATAGTTGAAGTTCTTGCTCGGCTTGCAGTAGTCTGTTATTATCTTATCCTTGCCTGCTTTTGCCTCCACTGGAAAATGCAGAATCAGACTCCAAAAACAGATGCTTGCAATGACCAAACCAAGACTTCGAGAATCCATTGATGAGACTGGAAGAGGATTGCACTTCCTTCCAAAAGGAAAACAAATTAACCCTAATAAATATAAATATATAAAATAATATATAAATATATATTTTTTGTTCTTGCCTATGGGGTGAATGTTTCCGGGCAAGGGCTTTATATATTTATTGTTCTTGCCTAAATTTAGAATGCCGTTGCACTTTGCATCCTTCCTGTTTCTTTTTCCCATGTTTACGGAGTTACTATTCCGGGTAACCGCATATATACGCTATGTATGGCAAAATTGCATACATTAATTATGCACCACAAAAAGAAAATATAGTTATACATTTTAAGGTGGGTGATACTCACTAATACACTATCTGTAGACTGTAATAATATTTTGCATTAGTCATATCATGTATATTTATATATCCAATAGAAAATTCTATTATCCGTCTCGTTGCAGTAAAAATGAAAAATTTAGCTTCAAACTTTTAGTTGCACTAGTTTTATTATTTTAGAAATAAGCTAATTTTATTATTCAAATTATTTGTATAATTAAAAATAATAAAATTATATTTTGGGTTCCGGGTTATTTAGGTGGGCGGAACCGGTTGGGTAGATCCTGGTTTGGTTTTGGGTTTTTCCTGACATGTGGGATCCAAAAATCTGTTGTGGCACCGAAAAATGTGCCACGCCAGTGATTTTTGCCGGATTCTAGCCGGACGAACCAAACGGGTCGAACAGAGGGATGAAAAGAGGCCAAAAACTTACTCGAAGATGAAATCCAACTTTGAGACTTTACACAGGGACAAAAAAAACGCTTTAATCGAGTTTGCCTTGCAATTGGGCCTGTACTAGTGGATTTGACGCAACAGCTCATGAACTGTAGATACTTGAAACGTGTCACAAAATTTTGAACAAAATAATTTTAAGACTAATGTGGGATTGATCCATGTGGAAAACTACCTATAAGCCTTTTGTTTGTACCTCTTACGACGTTAGATCAGAACATACATTATCTATATAATCTAAACACCAAAACTTCTTTTGGCATTTTCCTTTTTCCTGCTGTTGTTTTGTTATTTTGCCAATTAAGCCGTCATTTGCCCTCTTCTCCCCCACTACAACAGTGTTTCCTCTTCTTCGACCACTTATTTCTCCTCTGTATTCATGACCAATCCTTTTAAATTGATCGCAGCAACAAAACATAAAGATAGATTTTCCAGACCAAACTAAACTCGAAACAGAACAGTTAAGGTGGTCAACAAAGCGTAGGAACCCAAATCTAATGTTCCTCAAGTACGGCTTGCCCCATCCAGTCTTGCGGGTCTAATTTCTCGGCGAGATCAGTGTCAACGACGCTTTTGCTCCATCACTTTGATAAGATCTAAGTGCTCATACCATCAAAATCAGATTTAAATTCTATTGGGATTTTTTGTTTTGAGATTTATGCTTTGATCAGTTGTCTTGGGTATTACTTTTTTTTTGGGTTTTTTGTATGCTAATCAATCTGGGCTCCGTTGATTGAAAATCCAAATTATAAAGTACAGATAGTTAGGATATCTATTTCCAGAGTAACTGTGAGCGAGAGCTAGGATATTGCATTGCAGGGTGATAAAAAATTTTGAAGTTGATAGAGATTTGGTGAAATATTCGTATCTAGAAATTGTAATAGGCCTATACGCTTTTAAATTAAAAAAAGGAATAATAATGTTGAAAAAGCACATGTACATCAACTCATGAAATATCATTCTTTGGAGTTTAAAAATTGGTGTATATATTGTCCCGAAAGTTACAACTTCCCAAGACATTTTACAGTTGAAGAACTTCTACAAGCTGCAACAATAGAACGATATTTTGCAGCTGGCACATCAATATCTCATGTTCTTCTTCCCTCCTAAAAGATAGACAAAGTAATAGTATAAATAAGTAAAATAAGAAAGTGATGATATAAATAAGTTAATAAGGGAGGTTAATAGAGATCCATAGTTCCACCATTATAGGTTTATTTCCATGATCTACCCATTTCAGTAAAGATGGCACATTTATTAACTGTAGGTGAATCCTAAAGAGAAGGCTGCAAGGCACAAGGAGAGCTTGCAGTAAATGGTTTGTCTTCCTTTTCAATTCTCAATTGACATAGGAGAAATAAACATAGTCATATCAATGTGTTACATTGAGTTATTATATGAAAATTGCATTTAGTTGTAGTTAGTGTTCTTACTTTGCCAAAAAAAAAAAAGAAAAAAATAGTTAGTGCTCTCATAATAGTAACAGAAATATAGAATGATTGTAATTTATTTTGCTATGAATAATGGTGCATGCTTTTCTTTTAGATTTCTCTAATATTTAATTCTTTGTGGTAATTTTTTCTTTTCTTTGCTAAAAGAAAACAAGGAGCACTATAACCTCAAAATGGCTACCATGTAACAAAGAACCAAGTATATTAGGGAACCATTGAGGTTCATTTTCCTGTGAATTAGATTACCTAGATAATTGAATTGAAATAAATTTTTATTTTTTGTTCTCTTGAAATTCAAACAGAGGAAATAAAATTTCCACTATGCTTGACAAATGGGAAATGCTTTATTCTTTTTCTTATCCTTTTTCCCTACACACAGGGTACGGTTTCTTTATGTATGGAAAAAAGACTAACAAAAATCAAATTCATCAAGGGAGTTCATCTGTTCTGATCAGGTGGAACTGTGCTCATTGTTGAATGTCCAGGATTTTATCGTTAAAGAAGCCAATGAAAAGTACAAAGTGGGATCGCAGGTAAGCTACCATCAACCTTGGATTTTTAAATTATAAGTTGAGCTTTTTTGAAATACCAATAGTGAATTTTTTTTAGTAAACAGGAGGTTACAGAAAGAGATGGTCTGAAAGTCCTACTAGGTACATTGCAAGTTGAATTTTTAAGTAGAAAGGCATTAATTTGTTGTCAATGACCTTGGGATTTTATATTTCTCCCATATCTGTTGTGCATTTCTTTTGGTTTTTTGGCTAACAGTTTTAGTTTTTGTTGTGCATTATCTTTCCTTGCAGATGCTGCTTGAAATTTGCATAATGATTTGGTGCATGGATGGTATCTTGACTATGCTATTCAAAAACATTTAAAGATGTACCTGTTGTCATTAGCTTTGAGTTTCTACTTCTTTTTTAATTATTTTTTGCATTTCACTTTAGTGGTATTATTATGATATTATTGTGTGACTTGATTTCCTCTTCAACAGCCTACCATATGAAGATAGGAGTCTTTAGATTCACCAAATTGTTCCTTCACATGGTAAGAGAAATCTTTGATATCTCTTTTTGTTTCATTTTGGTTTCCACGTCTTTTTGTGGTGGTTGCCTTTTTTCTTTCTTTTGGAATGGTTGATTGAATAGTATCAACCTATGATGGTGATTAAAACACTTAGCCAATGATGCATAAATTGGTATTTATCTTTTGATTGTCTATAGTTTTCTTGATGGCAAAATACTATTCTATTACATTCCTTGAAAGAAGGTTTTGGATACAATAGGGTTCTTATTATGCTTATATGTAAGTGGAATATTTGAAGGTATACACCCTTCCATTAGTTTTGGGTTTCTTACATTGTCACTGTAACAGTTGTTGTTGAGCAAAAAGAGCGAATTATGATTAATACATTGTAAATATAACAATTAGTTCCTATGGCCAGCATTATTGATATTTTTTTTATGTTAGTTATGGCTCAATTATGGCTAGAAGTATGTAAAAATTATTTATGTTTTAATAATTTTTGAATCTCTATGATATGGATGTTTATGGTAGTAATTTTACAGTTCTTTGGGATGCAATTGTTCTTTCTTTTTTTTTCTTTTTCCTAATAGTGCTTTTGAGTTGGAAATTAGAGCTTTACAAATGTGTTTTCCTATCGAATAGGACTTTCACACCATGAGTCATAAAAACTCTTATGCTTTGATTGCAGCTAGCATATTCCTATTCGGTTTCAAGCCATCTTAACATTCATTGTAAGGCTTGAGCCTGAAGCAAACCAAAGCAAACCTCTTTGGTACCACCACAACACCATGTTGTCTTTGGCTATCAATGCCTCGAACTGCTTAGCTAAGTTCACATCAATGCTTATGTGGCACATAAAGTATGACAATCCATGCCTATGAATCACAATTCAAAGCTTTAAAGCTCTGATTCCTCTACTTATTGCAATTTGCCAATCTTTATCTTGACTATTGCATTTGATTCACTGATGGTGAGGAATCCTTTATTTGGCTTCATGTCCAAAGAATCTGCAACCTCCACACTGTCCAAATAATGCTTGAATTCAGGGCAAATGCAAGCACTTCCAACATAAGCCAAATCGATATGGTACTATAGGCTGTTGTTCTTGGCAAATTTTTGGCATTGATGCAGTACTATCATGCTATCTTGATATGCTTGATCAGAATATGTTATTTGGATAATTTTAGTTGCATTAAGATATTTAATTATTTTATGTTGGATTGAAATTTTATTGTAATTTTTACCTGAAATTTTATGTATTTAATGTTTGCAAAGTTATTAAACTATGATTTGAAATTTTATTATAATTTTTACCTGAAATTTTATGTATTTAAAGTTTGCAAAGTTATTAAATTATGATTTGATCATTTATGTTAAGTTTTATCGTGCAGCAAAGCGCGGGTAACTTACTAGTTATATACTGGAAGGAATGATGTTCCAGGACATAAATAGTGTCGCTGCTAGTGCTGCTACAGAATCGTGATACTGATGTTTCTTTCTTGTTTTTTTTTTTTTGTTTTCTTTTGTTATGGTGCACGAGTCTCACAACAAAGAAGTTTTCATACACAAAAATTCAAACTCGAGATCTGCTTGAACGGAACTAGGTCATTTATTATCTGGATGAAGTACCATACATTCGTCATTTCACACATTTTTGAAGTTAGTTCTGCTCAACACGCCCAAACTGATTAAACCAGGACCAGTAATGAACTACACAGCAGATAATTAGACATAGATAATTGACAAATTTCCAAATAAGTTTAGGAAACATTATCAATAAAAAGTAAAGATAAAGTAGTCTAATAAAGGATTTAAATTTCATCGATCAGTTATTCGCCCAAAAAAATTTGAAGATGACAATATTTAATCCATATAGTTAGCTCGTCTGGCAAGCCCAGCAGACAGCAGAATGAGCCCTAATTAAGAGGGTTAAGCACCGCCCCAGTGAAGACCACCATTCCTGATTTCTCCTCCTTGATCATGAACATAAAAGGATGATCTGCAATGAACTTTATCGGAGGAGGACGGGGCGGTGATGGCCCAGGACTGTACCCCGGAGAAACCCCCGCATAAGTAAAAGAAGTAGCAGTAGTACGTTCCTCATTTACTTCAATGAATGACTTCTGAAATAATTTTGTGACTGCTAGTGCATTGCTATCAGGACCATCCACCATCTTTGTAAGCTCGCCCCCTATAAAAGGTAATGTCAACCCCAATGCTTTGATGGTTTCGGAAGCTTCGAATTCATAAGAGAAATCGAACTTTGGGATCTGAATCTTTACAATTTTTTCATATTCAAGTCTTAGGCGCTCATCAGACAACAACTCCGGATCAGAATTGAACTTTTGCACTATTTCTTGCAGGCCATCGGCTCTGTCAGGGAGGAAGATGCGCATGGAGAACTGGTTTCCATCAGGGCTTTCTTGATATGGAAGTCTGAGGACCTTGCAACCTTCAATTGACCCATACATTTCACGCCTGCCTTCGTTGTCCGTCAAGAAGGAGACCTTGACAGTCTTTTGGGTGAGGAGGTGAAAGTCTTCCTCACAAGTGTCTGATACCATGAAAGGGGATTCCCATATGCCTTTGAAGTAGAGAGCATTAGCGAGCACAAGTGTGTTTTCCTTCTGGAACATATGAGGTTGAACTAGTTCCCGTATGAGCCCATTGGTTTCCCTTTCCGCCCATAAGTTCACCTCCTTCCTCACTTGCTTACCCTACAAGTTCGTGAACATTAAAACATACAAACTTTACAAATTAAAGTGAGAAACATAACCCAATAAGTTTGTGAACATTAAAACATACAAATTGAACTAATAAAAATAGGTTCAAGTTAAGCTAAGCATGTTATAAGCACCTGATTTTGGAAGTCTACTGTTTTGGCTTTTGCTTTGAAGACATCATTCGCTATCATTTGAAATGAAGGCATCATCGGGTAGCAGCGATCAACCCAAATCCCATTAACGAATGATACCAGTGGTCCTTTCGGCGGATCATCAAAATTTTTAGAAGGAGTTAAGAACTCGCCATAGGCTGGGGAATTAGGAGAATAAGGTGGAGAATCAGCCGAAAATTTCACCTCATCATCAAAATTTTTAGGAGTTAAGAGGCCGCGCGGGGAAGTAGGATTAGAACCAAAAGAATAAGGAGCATAGGGTGGAGTATAAGGCGAAAATTCTACTGGGGAATTAGGAGAATAAGGTGGAGACTCAGCCGAAAATTCCACTCCATCATCACCATAGTCTGGCTCAGTATAACGCAGTTTTTTGTTTTCAGGTTTCTCTTCTTCATCATCAGGAGTGGTGGTATTATGATCAGGGTGATCAGGACTCTCATTTGTTGGGGAGATCACCGGTGGTTCAGGGCTTCTCAGATCTTCGTAATTATTTTCAGTTGCAAGAGCTAGCATTTGGGAGGCCTGTGTTTGAAGATCAGCAATGTCTTGGCATCCGAGAAACTGGAGCAACTGCTGCAAAGTTTTACCCTGACACCCAGAAGCCAACAAATTGAGAAGGCAATTTATTGCTATTGGAGACAACACCAGATTCTTGTTTGGGTCTTTTTTCATTCCCTCCAGAATGGCTTTGGTGGCAACTCGCATACAGAATTCCATCTTGCACCCCTGAGTATATTTACAAAGACATCAATGGACCGTTCAATAGCCATAGAATACAATTCTATAACCAAGAGTTGAATTACTGATCAAAAGAAAAAGTAATTTTAGACCAGGAAGGGCATTTGTATGTATAACTTGTCATGAATTCATCTTTCCAAAGTGTGGGGGAGTTTTCTTATTTAGCCCTTTGAAGTAATTATTAAATCATATAAATATACTCAATTAAGGTAATATATGTTGTCTTCGGGAGGAAAAAAAAAAAAAACAAAAGAGAAGCCCTTAGATGCAAAAATAAGAAAGAAAATTGACTTATTACGAGAGAGGGAGATATAGAATCCACCGACAATTGTTGTACGAGTGGCTAGCTGTAATTAGCGTAGAAGTAAGCGCCCGAGCCCATCCCCTGGCTATTTATTTATACTAATCTCACATTGGGTCTCCCTTATGCGCGGCCGATGTGGGATTCATTCACCACATCTTGAGAAAAGCTAATCAAGTTGCACAAGCGAATTTAGCCTTTAAATTTTTCATTGGTGTTTCTCAATTTGTACAACCACTTGATGGTGGCCATAGACTATTAGCAGCTGATGTACATTGAGTTAATAAAGTATCTCATCATTCGGAACGGAATAAGTGGATTTGGTCCGTGTACTGGCCTCCAATTTGAAATGTCAGCACTGTACTAAAATTTGATGGATTTTGGTCCTCGTACTATCCCAAATACGTGGATTTTGGTATTTCCGGTCGCCGGCCGACCATTGAGGAAACATGTCAGCATATTATTTGCTCATGTTGAAAAGTGGACCCACCGGTATGATCTCTTCGTACCAAATTCACATTGAAATCATATTACTCCCTCCGTTTCATATTGATTGTCGTTCTAGGAATTGTTATTTATTTCAAATTAATTGACATATTGGTATATCCAATGCATGTCAGATTTCTTTTCCCTTATTGACCCCTGGTGATAGGACCTAGAAAGATAAGTAGTATTGAAAAAATAAACAATTAATGAAAGGGCTAATTTCGTCTTTTTATTATAATTTTTACTAGAATCAAGATTAATGAGTGGTTTGTTAATCCTTGTGCTAATACCTTAAACGACGATTAATAAGAAACGGAGAGAGTATTTGTTGATGCGTTTCCTCGACGTGAGTGAATAACATGCTGACACGTGTCCTCGATGGTCGGCCGGTGGGTGGAAATACTAAAATCCATACATTTGAGATAGTACGAGGACCAAAATCCATAAATTTTTAGTACAGTGCTTACATTTCAAATTGGAGGCTAGTACAGGGACCAAAAATCTACTTATTCCCATTCGGAACAAAAACAAAGAAAAATAACCATCTTGGATGCTGCTCAAATTAAATTCTTTAACTTAAAGGGTTAGAGGTGCTATCATCCCTTAACTGTTGCAATTTCCTCGTCTCATACCAATATTGAGTTCACTGACGCATGGAGACAGCCCCTTCTGGCCATTACCATTCTGCCTTTTCCGGCAGGTAGGGGCTCAAAGTCACCTCTCCATAAGAATGATTTTTTTTACATAAGCACAATGTTGTACGACGTCAATTTTTTAAGCGAGGTTTTCTTAAGTAACCCCAAATGATCGTGTATATAATAACAAGAAATGGAGCAAAGTTGATACGTATTGATGTGTGTTCTTAATAACGACAAATCCGAATGGGTTTGGTTCATATGACTGCATATATAATGAAGGCATTAATTAGATAGGCCAGCAGAACACACATATATATGGCATCAAAAAAAAGAACACACATATATTGGTACGTAGGGAATAGACGAGACTCAACCAGAAACCAGCAGAACTGATTGCCAGTGTCGTGGTATGAATTACTTTCCACGACGGTGATCTCACTCTTTGGAAATGGCCCGGCTAATTTGCCCTCGGATATATCTGAACCATTTTGCTTGCACAGGGATCTTACATATGTATATTTCACAAATATCGCTATAGACCACAGAATTTATATTACAGAAAGCAACAGTAGTCTCGGGGATCTTAATTAATAACATAAGTATTTCACAGAGAAGCTAAGATGACAATAGCTGGTTTCTTATACTTCAAGTAACCTGGACTTGAACCTGGCCGCAGGGGCCATTCTTCAGTTGCTCTAGCCACTAGAGTGTTGCGTTCCAAAGATTCGAACTGGAGATCCCTTGGTTAAGTTAGAACAATTCCAACCAGTTGATCTAACATATCGGAATTGGTCATTAACCACTACTTGATCCGCAAAGATCCGATGATAGTACGTCAGGTGGAGATCAATGGTAACTAAGCCCCTATTAGTTAAAATAGTGTACAATTCGGCCCCCCTAAAAAAAATTTCGGGGTCCACCCTTGTTGCCCCAACGGTATACTGCGAGAGCTGCCTCTTCGGGCGCCCCAACTCTTTACTACTAGTGAGGTAACTTGGGAGCGCGTACAACACAGTGCCCAAGATACTAAGTAAATCGGCAATTGCTCTTATAGTCGTCTGTTGTAATTGCGTCTTGGGGGATTCTAAACGGACTCCATACTGGTTGGGCAAAGGCCTGTAATACTATCCTACTTAAGTCTCCCTACTCCATCACCAGCTCTTCTATGGAAGCATTCACAACCACCTCTGACCTGGTCGCCACCGCCTCGGCCACGTTGCGGAATTCGCTGAATTTCCGTACTTTAAAATTTGAAACTAAATTTTTCATTCTTTACCGCAACCACCAGAAGGACAATAGAATTTTCTATTGGATGAATAAATATACATGATATAATTAATGCAAAAAAATTATTACAGATCGTGTATGACGGAGTATCACCCACCTTAAATTGTATAATTATGTGGTGCACAATTAATGTATGCAATTTTTCTATACTTAGAGTATATATGCGGTTTCCATGGAGTAATAACTCCGTAAACATGGGAAAAAAAAATAACACAAAGGATGCAAAGAGCAACGGCATTCTAAATTTAGGATGGGTGGGTAAGCATCCCTATATAAACCCCTTCCCCGGAAACATTCACCCATAGGCAAGAACAATAAATATATATTTATATATTTTTTATTTATTTTTATTTATTAGGGTTAATTTGATTTCCTTTAGGAGGAAGCGCAATCCTTTTCCAGTCTCATCAATGGATTCTCGAAGTCTTGGTTTGATCATTGCAAGCATCTGTCTTTGGAGCCTGATTCTGCATTCTCCAGTGGAGGCAAAAGGAGCCAAGGCTAAGGTAGTAAGAGACTACTGCAAGCCGAGCAAGAACTTCGACTATTGCCAGAAGGTGATGACAGAATCAGTCCACAGTCTGGGACGAAAACAATGTGATTTGACCACCCTCACCAAGCTCACTCTCCAATTTGCAAAGGAAGGATCAGTCCTGCTGGCAGATTTCTTTAAAAAGGTGACCCCATTCTATCCCCAGTTTGCCACACCACTCAAGCAATGTGCTTCCTTCTTTGAGAGCTCTATTGACCACCTGGAAAAGTTGCCTCCAATGGAGGGTGGTACCGCCACCTTGGATGTGTATCATGCCATGGATTTAGTCAAAGAATGTGAACTTGAATTAGCCAACGCCAAAGTCGTCATCCCAGATGCCACGGCAGGCATCCAGTTCTGGAAGGACCGCTTTGAGATTGCCTATACAGGTGTTGAGGCTTGCGAGATTGAATATGAAAATAAGCTTACACAGGCAACAAGGGTCTAATATAGAAATGGTGGGTCGGATATGCATTTGTACTTTGCTCTATTTGAGAGGATTTTATTGTCCTGATGTGATTGGAAAAGGATTGTGACACTCTTAATATATATACATTATACCTCTTGCCCTTCAATTATGCTCCTTCTTTTCTTCTCTTTTCTGTTTTTTGTTACAAGATTATTGAATGACTCAGGTATATCCCATAAAATTGAAACGTTCTTCAATTCAATGGTCCTTCGTGATACGTTCCAATTCAACAAGGCTATCCACTGTTGAACTTGAACCCATAAAGCTCCCAGGGCTGTGGTGTAATAACATTACTTCGTGAACGGTGTGCGTTGTATTCAATATCGGCAATGTATGTAATACATAAATTTACAAGTATTGCCCTGTTTTTATGCATTTATTGTTTGGCAAATGTTTCAACCATTGGCACATCCAAGAAATATAGAATACAAAAACAGTATATTTTACCTTTTTCATTGTCCAATATACTGTTAAGCATTATAACATTCTTTCTCATATTTTAATGCCGACAGTTCTTTTACCAAAATCTTTGTTGATAATCTAGGGATGAGTTTCAGGTTGACATGTCCTAGCCTTTGGTACTACAAGGTTGGTGTTTCTGTTCTCGCACTTAAACACTTAAGTTCATGATTAGCAGCATTATTAAAAGATATATGTTTCCTTTTCTGGTACCAGTAAAAACCACATCTTTATCAACCGAACTAACTAAGCATTTAGATGCTTCAAAAGTTACCTTATAACTCTTTTCACACAATTGACTAACACGTAGCAGATTATACTTAAGATTAACAACAAGCAAAACATGTTCAATGGAAGGGTTAGAATCAATGTTACCAAACCCGAGAATCTGTATTTTGGACTTGTCCCCAAAAGTTACCTTTCCTCGGCCTTTCTTGGTTAGGGATGAAAACATGGATAAATCACCTGTCATGTGTCTTGAACACCCACTATCGAGTATCCATTCATCCCTAACAACCTGTCAATACAATCAAGTTTCTGGTCCCTAAACAACTTTGGGTCCTTCAAGGTTAGATCTGGTTCCTTTCGGAACCTACATATAACAAACATTATCACATCGTTTCCCAAACATGCATGTTCTAATGCCATGACCAACTTTTCCAAAATAATGATATGTAATATAAGATACATCAGAACCATATGAATGCATATGTATGTTCCTTCTAGGTGATTTCATATTCATCCTAGGTCTATATGGTTTTCCAGTTCTGGTTTAAACAAATAGAATATACAGATTTGGTTTGTGAGAAACCATATTAATAGAATTAGGTCTGTATGGTTTGTAAGAAACCATATGTCTACGCGGCATACTAGAACCTGCCTTAACAAAACAGACAGATGGATTTGGTTTATTAAAAATCACATGTGTAACACCTATTCCTTCTTTTTGCATAGAATGTCTTTGTTGCCCTAGCATCATGTTTAGGTTATCCTCTCGATTGGTAAACTTCTCAAGAGAACATTTTAGATCCTCAACACTTTTCTTGAGCATATCATTCTCTTTGAACAACTTGTCACACATAGTAATATTATTAGCAATCTTCTTTTCTAGTTCATCATGAGCATTTTCAAGTTCTCCATGAGCCATGAAGCATAGATTTGTTGCCTCCTCTATGTCTGAATCACTTGAAGAATCTGATTCATCCCAAGCAAATATAACCATCATTCCTCTTGTTTTTTGAAAAACCATATCTCCCCTTCTTTTGGTATGGGCAATCGGACTTGATATGCCCTGATCGGTTGCATCCAAAACATACTAAAGAATCCTTCTTGGATTCATCAATCTTCACTCCTTTGGGATTCCTTCCTTCAGAATGTTTCTTTATCTTGACCTTTGAATAGTCAAATTTGGCACCATTAAAGTGGGATGTCTTGTAGATACTTGTACCCTCATAGGCCATGATCTTTGCCTCTGGATATTATTCCTTTGCACTGAGAACGTAGTCCGCTATCAATTGTAGGCCCAAAAGTGCCGGAGAGAGGAGGGGGGGGGGGGGGGGGGGGGGGGGGGGGGGGGGGGGGGGGGGGGGGGGGGGGGGGGGGGGGGGGGGGGGGGGGGGGGGGGGAGGGGTTGAATTAGGCTTAGAAACATTTTCGAATTTAGGAAGATCTGGTTTTTGTGAAACTAGAATCTGAGGAAGATTTGGTTTTTGTGAAACCAGATTCTAGGAGAGTGACTGTGTACTTTGAAACGAGCTTGAGAATAAAATAGGGAGAAGAGCTAAGACAGGAGATTTAGAGTGGTTCCCCCTCACCAGGTACCTCCACTACCTAAAGGTTCCTTCCTTTAGGATTTCAAAAACTCACTATGTTTAGGCTTTTACGGGTTCAACCTTAACCTTTACAAGCTTTTACAGAATCAGCTCTAACCTACACTCAAGCTTTTCACAGGCTCAGCTCTAGCCTTTACAAGAGTTTTCCCAAGGCTCACTCTCTAATCAAAAACCAAAGCTTTTTCCAAGGCTCAAGCTTCAAACCTACCTTAAAAGCTAATCCTAGTTTTGAGTTCCTAGCAAAACTAATCCAAATCTTGCTCATAATCACCTCAACAAGATAACCCTAAGAGTGACTCACTCAAGAGGTATTTACAAAGGGTTCAGCACAGAAGATTCTCACAAGGTAAGCTCAATTTGAAATATAGAATCTTTCAGAGGTTTAGTTCCAGCAAAAACCATATCTTCAAGGTATAGAACCTTTCAAAATGGCTGGAATGAATTTCAGAAGTGTTGTGAGTCCTCTTATATACTTCTGAATCTTAGGGGGAAGTCTTCGAATGGCTCCTTGAATCTTCAAGTTGACTTGAGTTCACAATTACTCCAAGTTGGGGTCACTTTTTTTAAGTCAACTCCTTGGTCATAAAGTATTGCTATTTCTAGAAAGTTTGGACCACCATCTTTGAAAGATAACTTGAAACGCCCGTGTCCCAATTTGTTAATATAAAATAGATTTTAAATATAAAATAACCAAATTGCCCTTATCATTCTCGGGACACGAAAATCATCAACTGAACACCCGTATCCTAAAATATCTAATTAAATTATTTAAAGCATGTGAAAAGACTAAATTGTCCTTTCTACCCGGTATACGTCACAAATAAGATAATCATCATTTAATTACGCAATATATAGTACAATATGTAATACAATTCGAGTATGCAGCGGAAGACAAATACATAAACAAATATGAATGTAATGCACCCTATGGATCCGACCCGAGGAGGAAAGCACCGCCACCTGCTGATATGCACTCCTGATCATCGATCAGTTGACCTGCATAAAATCTGTGAGGGGGTGAGACCAACCACTGTCTCACCGCAAACAGATAAACCAATAATATACAAATACAAATCAACTACAAGTACACCGGCATTAGGCAATAGCAAACACAGTGCACAAACAATTCACAATACACAACACAAGTCATCACCAGACTTCAAACCATCACTTTTCATTACTTATTTTATTCTCTTTGTTATTAGGTTAAAATATTTTATTAGGGCCCTCTACTGTGTGCGTCGAGCTCGGTCCCGTCTGATCAGACAACCAGGGCATAAGCCCAAATACAATCAGGGCCCAAGCTCAAATACCATCATAGAGAGAGAGAGACAGACAGAGAGAAAGAGGGAGGTAGAAAGGGGGAGGTAGAAAGAGGGAGGTAGAACCAGTCATAGCAGACTCATATGCTAAACCGCATATACCATGCTAAACCGCATGAAATCCCGAGGGGTATCACTTCCCGCTCGAACCAACCAATCAACAGCCACACAGAGAATTATTATAGTTCGTTATTCTTAATTATGCTTAAAGAGTTGTGCCATACGTTATGATCAAACAGTGTTGTGTGGATTTAATATCTTATTCTCAAGTCCGAGCCTCCAGCCCTCAAGACACCACACGAACCTCAAAGTCATTTCACATGTTGTTTCTCATAACCAACAAACTCATGCTCAACTGGCATATCATATCAAACAGGCACGTAATGCACGTAATCAGACATACTGCATCAAGGTATCATCATAAAGATACAAGTGCACACAGGAACACCAACACAACAAGCATACATGCATATAGCATACAATACCAACCAAGTATTACCACTTCTTGTTCCAAGTTTATTAACCGAGCATTGTAGGCAGTAATGCATACAAAGGTTTATAAGTCCTCACCTGGATCATTAGGACATCTTAGAAGATAGCGCCTTCGCCTCCCTCGACATTACCGGGTTCCTATAATTATAGCCCAAGCACAATCAGGTAGGCACTAGCTAATTAAGTTTCCGGACAATAACCTTTAACCTCTCATAGTATATAAAGGATTTGGACCCAACCCAAAAATAATCAGTTTTATAAATGGCGATATTGAAATTTGGAACCTCATTAAAGACTGGTCAATCCAATTAGAAACCAAGGTTTTATTGTGCTAAACCTCGATGCAATTGTATTAGACTGGTAAAATTCTTATGAGTTATTAATCTCGCATTGAAACATGTCAAAATCCAATATTACTTCTAGGTTAAAGGTTATTGTCCGAAAACTTAATTAGCTAGTGCCTACTTGATTGTGCTTGGGCTATAATTATAGGAACCCGGTAATGTCGAGGGAGGCGAAGGCGCTATCTTCTATGGTGTCCTAATGATCCAGGTGAGGACTTATAAACCTTTGTATGCATTACTGCCTACAATGCTCGGTGAATAAACTTGGAACAAGAGGTGGTAATACTTGGTTGGTATTGTATGCTATATGCATGTATGCTTGCTGTGTTGGTGTTCCTGTGTGCACATGTTGTGTTGGTGTTCCTGTGTGCACATGTATCTTTATGATGATACCTTGATGCAGTATGTCTGATTACGTGTATTACGTGCCTGTTTGATATGATATGCCAGTTGAGTATGAGTTTGTTGGTTATGAGATACAACATGTGAAATGACTTTGAGGTTCGTGTGGTGTCTTGAGGGCTGGAGGCTCGGACTTGAGAATAAGATATTAAATCCACACAACACTATTTGATCATAACGTATGGCACAACTCTTTAAGCATAATTAAGAATAACGAACTATAATAATTCTACTGTGTGGTTGTTGACCGGTTGGTTCGAGCGGGAAGTGATACCCCTCGGGATTTCATGCGGTTTAGCATGGTATATGCGGTTTAGCATATGGGTCTGTTATGACCGGTTTTACCTCCTTCTTTCTACCTCCCCCTTTCTACCTCCCTCTTTCTCTCTGTCTGTCTCTCTCTCTCTATGATGGTATTTGGGCTTGGGCCCTGATTGTATTTGGGCTTATGCCCTGGTGGTCTGATCAGACGGGACCGAGCTCGACGCACACAGTAGAGGGCCCTAATAAAATATTTTAACCTAATAACAAAGAGAATAAAATAAGTAATGAAAAGTGATGGTTTGAAGTCTGGTGATGACTTGTGTTGTGTATTGTGAATTGTTTATGCACTGTGTTTGCTATTGCCTAATGCCGGTGTACTTGTAGTTGATTTGTATTTGTATATTATTGGTTTATCTGTTTGCGGTGAGACAGTGGTTGGTCTCACCCCCTCACAGATTTTATGCAGGTCAACTGATCGATGATCAGGAGTGCATATCAGCAGGTGGCGGTGCTTTCCTCCTCGGGTCGGATCCATAGGGTGCATTACATTCATATTTGTTTATGTATTTGTCTTCCGCTGCATACTCGAATTGTATTACATATTGTACGATATATTGCGTAATTAAATGATGATTATCTTATTTGTGAAGTATCCCGGGTAGAAAGGGCAATTTAGTCTTTTCACATGCTTTAAATAATTTAATTAGATATTTTAGGATACGAGTGTTCAATTGATGATTTTCATGCCCCGAGAATGATAAGGGCAATTTGGTCATTTTATATTTAAATTCTATTTTATATTAACAAATTGGGACACGGGCGTTTCAGTTGGTAGCGGAGCAGGCTGTAGATCTTTGGGATTGTGTTGATATATTTTGTGATCTTATGTGCATATGTCTGCTCCTATTTGAATTGTTTGTTGCATTGTCATACATTCATATAGTGAGTCTTACTGTGGATCCGGTGGAGGACACGCACCTGTGAGGGTCAGAGTGACCCGGTATTGTCATTGAAATGACATGTTTGCCTTTACAGTTTGGCTTTAGTAAAATTTATTTTGGGGAGTATCCACTGCCTTGTCAGAGTCGTTGTAGACTCTTATGTTTCTTGTCTGTGTGAGTACACTGTTGCTGCTTTTTCCTGTGTTGTTGCCAAAAGATGCTTTCCTACGGTAACATGTCTGATAGTTCCAAAAATGGAACTGGCCAATACAGGTAAGAACCATTGATCTGTTTTTGGAGGTTACATCCATCAAGAGATGATTTGATGTGATTCTTGTGGATATGATTCTTGTAATCTTGGTGATCATGTTATTTGTGGTCTAATTATCTGAGTTTTAGGATTTGAATTTACTTGTGAAATTACAATATGGATTTAATCTTGCTCGAAGTTTGAGATGACAACTTCTTGAATTAATTTGAGGTTGACCCAATGGTATACTTGAGGAAATGTCCTTCAATGATACTTGGGGTTTTATTTTGGTTGGGATTTGAGGTATTGATGGTGATTGTGACAAAAAGTTTTGATCGTGAGGATGCTAGTAGTATGTTCATATTGAGGTTTGATTTTGAGGTGATCTCGGGAATTGAGAATTTATCGCTACTTAGGTAATTGTGTGCCAAGAGATACGATGGTGTTTTAAGTTCTTCATTAAAGAAACTTTGATGTTTATTAATTTGGGCGTTTCAGTTGGGCGATAGACTTACAAGTATGAGTTAGGCAAGGATGTTTGGGTCTTTAGGAATTCAAGTTATAGAAGTATAATTATGATATTTCGGTAACGATTGAGTTCTAATGCCTAATGGTATGTTCCGGGAGTTATACAATTTGCTAGAATTGGTGAAAGAGGGAAATGCTTTGAGGTTTGGAGCATGTAATAGATTATGGATTTTGGTCTTGACGTAGTCGTAATGGGAGTGATGATCTTGTTACTTAGGTAACAATTTTGAGTCCTGTTATCTGAAGATATGCTTAGTGGATTAAAAGAATGGGTATAAGTGGTTGGGTGATGATAAATGGAATGGTTTATAGATTCTGGTATTAATAATGTTGATCACGATTGGGTAAGACTCTTGGGATTAGTGCATTGATCTTTTGCTCTATGAATCATGTTTGACTAAAGTCGATGATCGACTTGGTTTGGGGAGTTCTTGCTCGAAAGAGATACTTGTTTGATGGTTCTACTTGGTAGTTTTGGCCAACGGTATTTTGATACCGGGTGACACTTGTTTGTGTCCGTTAAGCACTTGGTGGCGTGGTTTGTTCTGTAAATTTCGAGGGCGAAATTTTTTTTAACTGGGGTGGAACTGTAACGCCCCGAATTTTTGTTAATTAATTTTTTACGGAATTTCCAAAAGTTTTCGGAATTTAATTTCCAATTTTACCCTTGCGAAACTTCCGGATATTTTTGTCAAGAAAATTAATATTATTAATTTATTTTCTTTTGGAATATTACTATCAATCCTATATTGGACTTTTCTTTTGGGGTTAATTTGTGTTTCGGGTGAAACACCAGGTTTGATGTAGTTTTTTCGGGTGAAACACCAGGTTTGATGTAGTTTTGGTCAAAACTATGTAGTATTAAGGGAGTGAAGGCATAAAACACAATCAAGGCTGCGTTTTGACCAAAGGGGCAGGTTGACCAAGCCAGAGACCAAAACTACGTCGTTTAGGTCTCGGCAGGTACTAACCCTAACTGTAGTGGTATATAAGCCATTCTTTTCCCCCTCCTCCCTCTTTCTTTTCTTTTTTTTTTACCCGAGCGGCAGCCACTTTCTTTTCTCATTTCTCTTCCCCACGCTTTCCTCCCAACAACTTCCATTTTTTTTTCCTTAATCTATTTTTCTTTCTCCTTTCTTTTCCTTCCTCGGCCCGATTCACTCCCTGCCGCCAGTCCTTTTTCTTCTTCCTCCTTAACCGTCATTGCCGCCAACGCTAGAAGCTGAGAGACGGCAGCCGAGAAGAGGAGTTTGCAGGACGCATGCCGCCGCCGCCATAAGTCAAAGTGGTGTTCAGTCGTTGTCGATGATGGTTGGGTTTCCAGTTTGGCTCTTGGAGTTATCGATCCTGGTAAGCACTCCAACAACTTTGTTACAAATTAAATTATTGCTAAGTAGAGTATTTTGGAAACTGTGCTTGGTTTGTTGCTGTCCGGAATCGATTCTCATTCTTGGCTGCTTCTTTAATTTATAAGTTATTCATGGTCTTTTGTGTCTGGGCATTTGATTATTCGGGTTCTATGGTAATTGACTTCCTTCATTCATGCATAATCTTGATGTGAAATTGGTCTGCATACCATTTGCTCCAGATCATGTAACCATTCCTCAATTAATAGAACATGTGTCCATAAATGGTTATGTGGAATAATCACAGCACATGGGTTTTTATCTCACAAGTCGATTGTTGACATTTAACTTGGGTAACACTGGTGCAGATGGCTTAGTTTGGTTCTCAAAATTATTAGTTTTCAAAGTAATACATGAATTTACAATTACGAGTTCCTGCGTGCATGCGGTGTCAATTAATTGACAGTTGGTTTTTATGTGTAATTGGTGAATAATTAGGGTACTGTACTAGCATGTGTGGAACATTAAATAAACTAAATTGGTGGACTGATTTCTTAAGTGGTGTCTAGGGTTCTAATGAGTTTATTAAATTCTTATTCGTACACTTCGGGAGATTGTAATTCTTGGGCTGTTGGTCTGGTTCAAATTAATTGTTAAAAATAATGTTGTTTTAGTTTTGGGGTTCTTAGTGCTACGCCACATGACTAGCAGTCATTTTCAAGCCTAGGTGAATTTATTAAAGAGGTTTTAGCGAACCTGGTTTCTTTATAGAATATCAAATAAATTGATAACATGATGCAAGCTTCTATAAAATAAATTGATAACATGATGCAAGGTGGCTTGCGGGCATGAATTGGTTATATAATTATGGGAATATGAATTTAAGTACCGAACTATGTTGGTTAGAAGAACAGGTGGAGCAAAGGTTAATATTTATACTTTTTAAACAAGTTTAAACATCGCTTTTCTGGGGATTGGTATCAACTTCAGCTTAGTGCGTCTGGCATGGCATGGATTATGTTGTATTTGAAAGTTATTTTCATCAAATCATCATGTGTAGCTGCACCTTTTATACTAAAGTGTTGACTTTGCTAGTAACTAAATTTACTCTAAATGTGAGATGGAAGTAATAATGGCTTTTGACATGTTTCAATGCGAGATTAATAACTCATAAGATTTTTACCAGTCTAATACATTTGCATCGAGGTTTAGCACAATAAAA
The DNA here is from genome assembly GCA_028386065.3 of Turnera subulata. Taxonomy (NCBI): domain Eukaryota; kingdom Viridiplantae; phylum Streptophyta; class Magnoliopsida; order Malpighiales; family Passifloraceae; genus Turnera; species Turnera subulata. Next base: position 28,141 of record JAKUCV010004914.1, read on the forward strand.
CCTTGGTTTCTAAATGGATTGACCAGTCTTTAATGAGGTTCCAAATTAGAATATCGCCATTTATAAAACTGATTATTTTTGGGTTGGGTCCAAATACTTTATATACTATGAGAGGTTAAAGGTTATTGTCCGAAAACTTAATTAGCTAGTGCCTACCTGATTGTGCTTGGGCTATAATTATAGGAACCCGGTAATGTCGAGGGAGGCGAAGGCGCTATCTTCTAAGATGTCCTAATGATCCAGGTGAGGACTTATAAACCTTTGTATGCATTACTGCCTACAATGCTCGGTTAATAAACTTGGAACAAGAAGTGGTAATACTTGGTTGGTATTGTATGCTATATGCATGTATGCTTGCTGTGTTGGTGTTCCTATGTGCACATGTATCTTTATGATGATACCTTGATGCAGTATGTCTGATTACGTGTATTACGTGCCTATTTGATATGATATGCCAGTTGAGCATGAGTTTGTTGGTTATGAGATACAACATGTGAAATGACTTTGAGGTTCGTGTGGTGTCTTGAGGGCTGGAGGCTCGGACTTGAGAATAAGATATTAAATCCACACAACACTGTTTGATCACAACGTATGGCACAACTCTTTAAGCATAATTAAGAATAACGAACTATAATAATTCTACTGTGTGGCTGTTGACTGGTTGGTTCGAGCGGGAAGTGATACCCCTCGGGAATTCATGCGGTTTAGCATGGTATATGCGGTTTAGCATATGGGTCTGTTATGACCGGTTCTACCTCCCTCTTTCTCTCTGTCTGTCTCTCTCTCTCTATGATGGTATTTGGGCTTGGGCCCTGATTGTATTTGGGCTTATGCCCTGGTTGTCTGATCAGACGGGACCGAGCTCGACGCACACAGTAGAGGGCCCTAATAAAATATTTTAACCTAATAACAAAGATAATAAAATAAGTAATGAAAAGTGATGGTTTGAGGTCTGGTGATGACTTGTGTTGCATATTGTTTGTGCACTGTGTTTGCTATTGCCTAATGCCGGTGTACTTGTAGTTGATTTGTATTTGTATATTATTGGTTTATCTGTTTGCGGTGAGACAGTGGTTGGTCTCACCCCCTCACAGATTTTATGCAGGTCAACTGATCAATGATCAGGAGTGCATATCAGCAGATGGCGGTGCTTTCCTCCTCGGGTCGGATCCATAGGGTGCATTACATTCATATTTGTTTATGTATTTGTCTTCCGCTGCATACTCGAATTGTATTACATATTGTACGATATATTGCGTAATTAAATGATGATTATCTTATTTGTGACGTATCCCGGGTAGAAAGGGCAATTTAGTCTTTTCACATGCTTTAAATAATTTAATTAGATATTTTAGGATACAGGTATTCAATTGATGATTTTCGTGTCCCGGGAATGATAAGGGCAATTTGGTCATTTTATATTTAAATTCTATTTTATATTAACAAATTGGGACACGGGCGTTTCATAACTTCTCCTGGAACATCTCTCTTACTTGCTCTTTAATCTTGAACGTTAGAAATATGTGTGAGGACCACTTAGCAAGTTGCATCTCCTTGGCTACAAAGTGTTTCTATTTTCGGCAAGTTTGGACCACCAACGGGACCATCTTCATGGTTGATGAGAGAGAATGTTTGCTGCACATCTTTGAACTTTTTCTCTTACTTGTTCACCAATTCTGGACGTTGAAAGGGGGATTTAAATGCTTGGAGGACCACACGCAAGTTGCTGGAAAGTTTGATAGTGACAGCTCGCAGATATGGTTGCAACAAAAACCATCTGGCGTGTTTCTGAGATATGGTTTATCAGAAATCATAATTCCTCCTGCAAAATTAATCAACACAAGACATATACAAAGCATTCTTTTCGAGCAATTTGTTAAACATCAAAATTAATTCCAAACTATCACTAAAAATGGTTAGTTTCAGTAATTAAGCTTAAGAGGTGATTAACTCTTGTTTAGACCAACAAAACTGGGGTCCCATCGGGATTCAATATTTTATTATATATAAATGATTAATAATGGAAAAATAAACTATATGTACATAGTGATATGTAATTTTTTTTCTAATATAAATATTTAGATATATATTCAGATCCTCCTCATTCCTAGAAAAACTTACCAGGAAGTCATCCATCCCACAATTGCTCCAAAAGGTAGGTGCACCTTATTGTACAGTCCCATACATGTACAACCTCGAAATCAAAACTTCGCAATAATGCGTAGCATCGCCTCCCACTCCACGAAATTCACCAACACGAGAACAAGATTCTCTCATTCTTGACTTGCTAACCGGAAATCTTGGCTTTGCCTATGGGAAGAATAAAATACTCTCACAAGGAGAACTACTTTTATTTCCGTATTAGGATACTAAATCTATTGATATACTATGGGAAAGGAGATGAACTAAAGAAGTGAAGGGGTTTACCATAGACGGGGAAGAAATTTTTGTTTCAAAAAGATAATTCTGGTGTATAAAATATAGTACATATTACAAAAAAAATTATATATTGAAAATTAATTAAATGGATATAAATTTACAAGAAAAAATTAAAAAAAACATAGTATTCTTATTCAAAATATTGTTATAAAATATTTTAAATTTTTTCTACTATTTTTTGGGAAAAAATTTTACGTGTATATTTTTTAAATTATATGCTCTATACATTATTATAAAATATTTTTAATTTTACAACTATTTTTTTGTGAAAAAATTTTAAGGTGCTAATTTAAAAATTTATTTCTTGTCTATACTAATATAAAATACTTTATTTTTTGCCAGCTATTCTTTTGGACTAAAACTTGAACATGTAAATTTTAAAATATTTTACTTTTTATTATTATAAAAATTTTAATATTTTTTTATACTACTTTTTGTTTTATTTTTCTATTATCTATACTATATATAAAAGCACGAACTTAGAAAAACATATGAAAAAAGATATAAATACCCATACTTAATATTGATAATAATAAATAATGAATGACATGTCATAAACGAATGAATGACATGTAATCTCTTATCATAACTCTTTTGCTATAGAATTTTACCATAAAACTCTCCTAAACCAGCGAAAACAGATCTAATTAATATAAAGGAATATTAGGAATCTATCTAGACTATATATAAAAATGCGACCCAAACCCTCACAAATTGATAAAATTGTACCTTATTAATTTATAAATACAATTATTTATAAATAGTATACATATATGCATGAAAATTAAGATTCTTATTACTATAGAAAATTTATTCTTAGTGTTGGAATCAATACAGGTCTCAGATCCAACCGGCTCCTTACTCATCCGTTATTGTAAATATTGAATTTCTTGCATCTAACTTGGTGACCTTCCAGTATTGTGTAACAAGGACATAGACCATGTCACAAGACAATCTAGCAAAAGGAAGCAGCTCGACTCAGTCTCCAATTTATACAAATGGACACACATGAATTTTTTAAACAAGATAAAGAGTAACCAAAATCTATCTATTCGTTAGTTTTTTTAGAGCATGTAATGTATAATTAACATGAAGACCCATTAAACATAACCTTTTATATATTAGAAATAAATATCAGCAAATTTGAACTCTATTAATAGACTGAAGGTATTTGATCGCGTATGTACTACAAATATAAGGTACGCTATAGCAACAAGGGCGAATTACATGGACCATGTAAAAACACTCCTCAACAATCGATAGAATGGACTAAATAAACAAATAAAATTCATGATAAAGGAGTAATTTGAGACAGCTAGAGAATAAAATTTATTGACTCGAATTTAACAAAAAAAGTTCAAAAAGAAGCAAACCTAAATCTTCTGGACTTCACTACTGCCTAGCTATTTAACATGACTTATGCTTTATTTAGAGTCAAATGTGGATATTTCTCAATTTTTCCTAATAAGGTTGGGTGACGACTCCTTGTCTTTGACAATTAAGAGAATAACAAGAGCAATATTGGTGTCGTACATTCTTGTAGGTCTGTTCGGATTTGTGATGATTTCTTCCTAAGGGCTTCATGTTGTGAACAAATACATTTGGAAAGAATTATCACAATCGCAGGCCATTGCAATTTAACCATTGTCGTGGGTCAATATTTACAACTCGATTTTAGGATTCGTCTGGAGGGCGTTCGTCCATTGTTTAATCCCCTCGCAAGCCGAGGCATGGTACTCATGCAAATTTAAATCTATACATAGATTAAAGGTATTAAAAAAACATTATTAAACATAAACTAAATAGTTCCTTATGATGATTTTAAAATTTAAAATAAATATTTCACATCATAATAAATATTTTACAAGTACAAAAAAGTAGAAAGAATAAAAATTAATAAAAATTTCATTAAAATCTAATGCATATAAAACCTTAAGCCAAAACAAAACCTTATAATTGTTTTATCACTTGGTTGCTGTCTTCGAAAAGACAAAGAGCACCTTGTTAACCATCTTGGTGTAAAACAGAAAGTATGAATCTGATCTTTATTGATATTGTGTTAATTGTGTACATGAATGCCATTGGTATACATAGACAGAGAATCAGGAAGAGAGGAAAGAATCCCGTGAGAGAGAATGAGAGGAGGAGAATGAGAAGAAGCCCCCTAAATGTCCGGTTTTGAGGGCTTTAGCTGGGTCAGTCCTGCCATGTGTCGCGTCCTCATTGGTCATCATCAGATTTCCTTTAGATTAGCTAGTGGATAAAGTCTCATGGGCCTCGTCCGCAAGTCCTGGGTCTTGTCCGCTGGTCCTGGCCCTTGGTCCACGGGTCCTGTGTTGCTTGGAGGTAAGGTCTTTGGGTTGCTCAGAAGAGCTGGTCTTAGGGCCTCATTCACAATCTTGGGCCTCGTACGTTTTTGGGCCTGCTCATGGGTTTAGGCGCATCTATATCAGGGGGATAGAATAAACTTCTTACACCTACGAAAAACCTGTTATTTGCGGTTATATTGTGGTGGTTGTTTACAATGAATTTTTTGACAGTGGGAATATAAATATACATGATGCAGTTAATGCAAAAACTATTACAGATCGTGTATGACTGAGTATCACCCATCATAAAATGTATAATTATTTTATGTGGTGCATAATTAATATATGCAATTTTCCTATACTTAGCGGATGTATGCGGCTTCCACGTAGTAGTAACTCCGTAACCAAGGGAAGAAATAACAGGAAGGATGTAAAGTGCAACGGCATTCTAAATTTAGGATGGGTGAGGGTGAGCAACCCTATATAAATCCCTTGCCCAGAAACATTCACCCCATAGGCAAGAACAATAAATATATATTTATATATTATTTATTTATTTATATTTACTAGGGTTAATTTGATTTCCTTTGGAAGGAAGTGCAATCCTTTACCAGTCTCATCAATGGATTCTCGAAGTCTTGGTTTGATCATTGCATGCATCTGTCTTTGGAGTCTGATTCTGCATTCTCCAGTGGAGGCAAAAGGAGCCAAGGCTAAGATGATAAAAGAGTACTGCAAGCCGAGCAAGAATTTCGACTTTTGCAAGCGGGCGATGACAAATGCAGTCCGGAATCTGGGACTAAAAAAATATGATTTGACCACCCTCACCAAGCACACCCTCCATACAGCAAAGGAAGGATCAATCCTGGTGGCAGGTTTCTTTAAAAAGATTGCCCCACACTTTCCCCAGTTTGCCACACCATTCAAGCAATGTGCTTCCTTCTTTGAGAGCTCTATTACCAACCTGGAAAGGATGCCTTCCATGGAGGGTGGCACCGCCACCTTGGATGTGTATCATGCCATGGATTTAGCCAAAGAATGTGAAATTAAATTAGCCAACGCCAAAGTCGTCATCCCGGATGTCACTGCAGGTATCCAGTACTGGAAGAACGGCTTTGAGATAGCCTATACAGGTGTTCAGGCTTGCGAGATTGAATATGAAAAAAAGATGCTTGCACGGGCAACAAGGGTCTAACTATGAAATGATGGGTCGGATATGCATTTGTACTTTGCGATATTTGAGTTTTTATTGTCCTGATGTGATTGGAAAAGGATTGTGACATTCTTAATATATACATTATACTTCTTGCCCTTCAATTATGCAGCTTCTTTTCTTCTCTCTACTGTTTTTTTGTTTCCCATTTGGTTTCTGGAAGTTTGCTCCACAAATATGGATTCAACTCGGAACGCGTACCTGATTTGATTTCTATTTTATGTCTTTTGTTACAATTGGAATGACTCAGGGATATCCCTTAAAATTGAAGCGTTCTTCAACTCGATACATTCCGTTCAACAACGCTATCCACCGCTGTACCCACAAAGCTGCCAGGCTGTGGTGTAATAACTTTACTTGGTGAACGGTGTACTTCTTGGAAATAAGCCCTGGTTTTATGTATTTATTGTTTTTTTGGATAACTTTATGTATTTATTGTTTGGCTACTGTTTCAACCATTAACATGTGGTACTTCCAAGAAATATAGAATATAAAAACCGTATTACCTTTTACATTTGTAGTTTTAGTCGATAACTCTAGTGTTCCATAAAGGTTACCAATACTAAGAGAAACGAGACACAAAAGCAAACATATAAAAAGAACTAAACAATCCAACAAACCAGAGCAAATACCATATAATCTTTTGTGCAGTGAATCTACAGGGACTTAATAGATATGAGCGTGGCCAAAAAAGTCTAGGGTTATCTAAGAAATAATATAATGTCCTTTACAAAGAAGAGTATGTAGATGACATGATGCACCATCTAAACTAATGCCTCTTGCACATAGAGTCCACAAGAAGAAGATATAAACAACAAAACGAAAGAAACTTGAGAGCTTCCACCAATATACTAAAACTTTACCTAAGTGCTTGGCCTCACCTCCCACTCGATGAAAAACACCAACACGAGAATAAGATTCTCTTATCCCGTGACTTGCTTATTGTACTGGAAATTTTGACTTTGCCCACAGGAAGAATAAAATATTCTCACATGGAGAACTACTTTTACTCTCAGGTAAGAGTACTAGATGTATAGATATACTATGGAAATAGAGATGAACTAAAGATTTGTAGGGGTTTATCAAAGAAGGTAAAAGAACTTTTGTTTCAAAAAAATTTTCAAGTGTATAAAATATAGTACATATTACAATTAAGTTATTTATAAATTGGAAATTAATTAAATTGACAAAAAATAGAAAAAAATAGTGTTCTTATTCAAAATATTATTACAAAATATTTTTAAAGTTTTTTACTTTATTTATGAAAAAAATTAACTTTTATATTTTTAAACTTATATGCTCTATATATAATTATAAAATACTTTTAATTTTACAACTGTGTTTAAGGGAAATAAAATTTAGGGTGCAAATTTAAAAATTTATTTTTTGCAAATACTAGTATAAAATACTTTATTTTTTTTCAGCTATTCTTTTTTACTATAAATTTAACATGTAAATTCCTAAAAAATATTTGTTCTTTATAATATTTTGGAAATTTTATAATTTTTTGTACTACTTGTTTGTTTCTATTTTTCTATTATCTGTACTATATATAAAAGCACGAACTCTTAAAAACATGTGAAATTGAAAGACATAAATACCCTGCTTAATATTGATAATAAAAAATAACGAATGAATTGTCATACGCTAATGAATGATATATAATCTCCTATAATAACTCTTTTAGTATAGAATTTTATCATAATACTTGAAAAAAAGATCTAATTAATATAGAGGAACATGAGCAGTCTATCTAGACTATGTATAAAAGTGTGACCCATAAAAGGTGAAAAATTGATAAAATTAGCCCTCATTAATTTATAAATATAATTATTTATAAATAGTATACATATATCCATGAAAATTAAGATTCTTATTAATATAAAAAAAATTTATTCTTGGTGTTGGAATCAATACAAGTCTTATATTGAATATCTTGCATCTAATGTGACCTTCCAATATTGTGCAAGAAGGACATGGACCATGTCACAAACAGTCTAGAAAAAGGAAGCACCTCGACTAAGTATCCAATTTATACAGATGAACGTACATAACCTTTCTTACAAGGTAAGCAACATCCAAAATCCATATATTCATTATGTTTTTTAGAGAATGTAATGTATAATTAATTAAATTTTATACATAGAGTGAAGGTATTTGATTGCGTATTTACTACATGTATATAGTATATTATAGCAACAAGGTCGAATCATATGGACCACGTAAGCAACAATGTCTTCAGAAATCGATTGAATAGACCAAATAAACAAATCAAATTTGTGATATAGGAGAAATGTTAGACAAGAAAGTAAAAGTGATTGTCTCGAATTTAACAAAAAGGTTCAGAAAGACAGAAACCTAGCTAGGTCGTCTGAGTTTCGCTACTGCCTAGCTATTTTACTAGACTAATGCTTTATTCGGAGTTAAATGTGGGTGTTTCTCAAGTTTTTCCTAATTAGTTTGGGTGGCGACGTCTTTGAAATTAAGAGATCACCAAGAACAGTGGCGGTGCTGTATATTCTTGTGGATTTGTCTGGATTTGTGATGATTTCTTTTCAAGGAAGGGCTTGATGTTGTGAATAAAGCAAGAAAAGTTGAGCAAGAGTGAGCATCTCATGTCCCAAAAAGAAGCAACATAGTTGACAAATCAAGCACATTCTCAAACAAGGAGCGAAACTAACGAACTTAGTTCAAGTTCGAATACCGTGCAAGTATATTCTCACTTAGTAGCTGGGTTTTTAGTGAGACTATTGTGACTCCTCCAGTTGCATCTGGGAATATATCTTGGAATGATGGTTCTTTGGGAAGCGGTTAATTCGTCTATCCCAAGAATCATTAGCTTGGTTCCATATCGGCTTGAATTGAGCAAGTTCAAATGTATTTGGAGAGAATTATCACAAATCATAAGCCATTGTAATTTGATCAATTCCGTGGGACAATATTTACGGCGCAATTTTAATTAGGATCCGTCCGGAGCGCGTTTGTTTAATGCCCAAGGCGAGCCGGAGCGTGATGCTTAAAAAAATTCAAAATCTAAGCCGGAGCGTGATGCTTATAAAAATTCAAAATCTATTAATTGATTGAAGGTATTCAACAAAAATAATTAAATACAAAATAAATACTTACCTTATGATGATTTTAAGATTAAAAATAAATAGAAAATTAATTAAAAAATCTATTGCATATAAAACCTTAAGCCTAAGCAAAACCTCATATGTCTTGTGTCTTGGAAAAGACAAAGAAAAAAAAAACTCCTTGTTACCTTCAAAGCTTTGGAGAATAGATTAAACTTCGTATACTAAAAAAAAAATGTTATTTTCGATGGTTATACAGTGGTGGTCAACTGCAATCCCTAGCAATTAGATTTGTTATTTTTTACCTCAAAACAGTGTTACGATTCAGTCCGATTAACCTTGGTTAAGATTTATTTTATACATTTTACTGCCATGAATGAATTGGAATATAGATAAAACAAATATAAAACAGAAATAATTGCAGGATTCTTCTTAAGCGTAAGAAGAACGTAGACTTGTACATTTTTCAACCAATAAGATGAAATAGGGATATAAAAGGTAAAGAAAGATAAAATGAGTTAATACATGTTTTAACAAAAATGAATAATAAGAAAGATAAATGATGAAAGATCTCTAAATGCAACTAAGAATTTGAAGCTAAATTTTTCATTCTTTACTGCAACTTGACAGTTCTGTTGGATATTTAATGTACATGATATAATTAAAGAAAAAAATTACTTCCTCAGTTTTAATTATAAGTCGTTCTATGCTTTTTGTTTTGTTTCAAATTATAAGACGCTTTAGAATTTTTAGGAATCATTTAATGCTTAGTTTCCAAATATAACCCTATCATTAAATGATTGGGTAGGTGAAATATTGAGTAAATAAAATTTTTACATAGGGATATTTTGGTATATCATCATTTACATTTACATTATCCAAGGCACACTAATTACTTTATTAAAGGTTGTGCAACATCCTTAAACGTCTTATTAAACAAAACGGGGAGAGTATTATATATCACTGAGTATCACCCACCTTAAAATGTATAATTATACCACGTGGCACTCCCACATCAGCTTTAGGCACACCCAAAATGGGTGAATAGTTGCCCAATTTTAGCTTTGGGTGATTTGAACAAAATTGGGATAATTGAGAGGGTCATTTGAACCAAATCAGATAATTGGGTAGGAAAATTGAGGATTTTGTTGCCTGATATCGAAACTGACTATTTTGGAATAATACAGGGGGCGTAAGGGTAGTTACCTAAAAAATACTAATAAGAAGATAAGTGATAAAAGATTTGGAAATGCAACTAAAAATTTGTAGCTAATTTCCTTATTCTTTAGGCAAGGGGATGGATAGTAGAATTTTCTACTGGATATATAAGTATAATGATATGATTAATGCAAAAAAAAATTATAGATAGATCCTTGAGTATATCACCCACTCTAAAATGAATAGTTATTATGTGGTGCATAATTAATGTATGCAATTTCCCTATACTTAGACACATAGATGATTGGCTTTAGCGCAAGTGGGAGATTGTTAGTGTAATGTTCAAAAACCAATCATTGAATAATTATATTACTTTTTGAGTCATGATATTTGATTAAGGTTTTATTCCGATAAATATGTCCGTTGATTTATTTATATCTGTGTAGATTGCTTGAACATATTTATAACCCAAGAATATTTTATATTCTTAAAAGTCCTTAGCCGATTATTATTATGGATGGGTTGTCATAATAAATTAAGACTAACATATGTTGAGAGTCATATGAGATATGAGGTCTACGTACGGATACAAGTTAGAAAACTTGTGGACTGGACCGACCTAAGTTAAGAACATCGTATGGATCATTACATGTTGCCATCGGTGGTTCTTATAAGTGTTGTCCTTAGACTTGTGATCATCATGGTTCTCAACACATGAGTCATATGCTTTGACATCACTCTTGGTTACTCGTAGGTGGGTAGACCTTAAAGTTATTGTTGGGCACATGATATAATGTGTAGAGGATTTTTTTTGATCAAGATGGAATTTGTCTAGTCCATGTAATGGAAAATATATCTGTTGGGCCCCTTGATAGAGTTGAACTGTAAAATGCATGTCCGTGAGATATCAATTGTATTTGTTTTGGACAATTAACTCGGATTCAAGAAACCATAGATTAAACATATGTGAGAATGACATATTTCATGTCTCGTGTTTGATCTTGATATTATATGACAAAGGGACAAAGAAACAATTATAGTAAGGCTTGATGAATCGGTATTGATCTTATCACTTGGGTAGCAATGATGTGTTGCTAGATACTGTTCATTGTTTATAATTATAAATGTGATTTTATAATTATTGCCAATGTAATTAGAACCTATAGGGTCGCACACTTAGGACTGTTAATATGAGCCGTGAGTTTAAAAGAGTTTGGATAAGTTATTGGACTAACTTTCGGATTATTAATAATAAGCCTGCATTAATATTAAGCCCAAAAATTACAACCTAGATATGATTAGGGTTAATCCAATATAGCCAGGATTTTCTGTCAACATATATATATAACTTAGATATATATATATATATATATTTTTCACATTAGAAACAAAGAAAATCCTAGTTGTTCTATCATTTTTAGAAACAGCTAGCACTATGAGACGAGTGATTGAGAGGGCTCGAACCAGAGATCGTGAGACGGTTCCTAGTTATCGACAGTTTGTGTGGATACCTTAGAGAAATCGAATTTTCATCCGGTTTAAAACTGATTCGGCTCAACAGTCGAGTGAAAGATCTCAAGCAAAACAGGTGCGAAATCACATCTATACGATTTACCCCGTTTCACATGTACCTTGTGACGGTTCCAGAATTGATTCTGCTGCGTGCTAACTCCCTATTTGTATACCCAGAACCTAACAATTTTCCTACACTTAGTTAGCATAAAATAAAATCCTATACTTAGTGTTTATATCATTGTTGTCAAACATGTCTCGGCCCGGCCAGTTGAGCCCGGGTAATCGTGACCTTGGGGCAAATTCGGGTTTTTTATCCCTTCAGATTATAGCATCCAGACCTTCACGGTTTAGTGACCTGTTTCTAGTTTTTATCTGGTTAAAAATCAAAATTTTTACAATTTTATCTTCGTTGGGTCATGGTTAGACCTTTTATTCGACCATTTCTAAAAAGATGAATTTTTCACAACTAATTTTTATACCGATCAGATGCAGTTGATTCCCGCGAATAGACCTCTAAATCTACAACTCGGCCATTATAACAAGTCAACGGCCGGGGTGGTTTTAATAACCTTGGTATATATGCGGTTTCCACTTGGTAGTAACTCCGTAAGCATGGGAAAAAAATAACATGTTGGATGCAAAGTGCAACGACATTCCAGATTTAGGATGGGTGAGCGTACCTATATAAAATACACTTGGATAGATCTTAAAATTGGTAACTCTAGGACTCTAAGAAAATTACCAATACTAAAACAAGTATGTGTGGATTAAGTATGAAACAGGAAACATGGTTTTGGAAGAATTCGTAAGCAGTTTCTGTCACTTTTTTGCTGCAAGTTGCGGGTGGTGCTCACAACCATTAAGGATCAACCATTAACAGCTACAAGTGGTGAACAAGTATTGATATTCTTGAATATGATTCTGAAACTCACAGAATGCTTATGAAAATTTTATCATGGTTATGCTGGAGCTTTGAAAACTTACGAAAAATCTAATTGTTTAGAAACTTGCTATTCAAAATGTTGATACAACGAGACGGATAATAGAGTTTTCTATTGGACATATAAATATACCTTAAAATGTATAATTATTTTATGTGGTGCACAATTAATGTATGCATTTTTTTTTCCCTATACTTAGCATATATATGCGGTTTACACGGAGCAGTAATCCCGTAAGCAAGGGAAAAAATAACAGGAAGGATATGCAAAGTGCAACGGCATTCTAAATTTAGGATGGGTGAGCTTCCCCATATAAATCCCTTGCCCGGAAACATTCACCCCATAGGCAAGAACAATAAATTTATATATATTAATTTATTTATCTATATTTTGATAGGGTTAATTTGTTTTCCCTTGGAAGGAATTAGTGCAATCCTTTTCCAGTCTCATCAATGGATTCTCGAAGTCTTGTTTTGATCATTGCAGGCATCTGTCTTTGGAGTCTGATTCTGCATTCTCCAGTGGAGGCAGGAGAAGCAGCAGGTAAGGCTAAGATAGCAGACTTCTGCAAGAGGGTCAAGGACTTCAACCATTGCGAGGAGGTGATGACAAATTGGGCCAACAGTTGGGGATTAAAACAATATGATATGACCAGCCTCACCAGGCTCGCGCTCATTATAGCAAAGACAGCATCAACCGAGGTAGAGGGTTTCTTTAAAAACATGACCATAGTCTATCCCCAGTTTGCCGAACCACTCAAGCAATGTGCTTCCTCACTTGAGAGCTCTATTCCCAACAACCTGGGCAAGCTGTTCCCGGCGGAGGGTGCCACCGCCACCGCCACCTTGGATGTGCACTATGCCATGGATAAAGCCAAAGAATGTGAAATTGCATTGGCCAATGCCAAAGCCGTCATCCCAGATGCCACAGGAGCTATCCAGTTCTGGAAGGGCCTCGTTAAGATGGCCTATTCAGCTGTTGAGGCTGGCAAGACTGAACATATAAAAAATAGGCTTTCACGGGTTACAAAGGTTTAATTATGAAATAGTGGGTCAGATATACATTTGTTCTTTGCTATATTTGAGTCTTTATTGTCCTGATGTGATTGGAAAAGGATTGTGACATTCTTAATATATATACATTATACCTCTTGCCCTTATATTATGCTTCTTCTTTTCTTCTTTCTCTGTTTTTTGTTACAAGCTTATTGAACTTTGAGTTCGCTCAGGTATAACCCATAAAATTTTTTGACGTTCTCCAATTCGATGGTCCTTCGTGATACATTGTACTCAACAAGGCCATCCAACCCACAAAGCTCCCAAGGCTGTGGTGTAATAACTTTACTTGTGGAACGGTGTATTTGTTGTATTTAATATCGACAATGTATAATATACGTAGTAATCACATTCCAATTTCCAAGCGGCAGAGTTTTATCTCTAAATGAGAGCTTGACTCTCTTCTTGAGTTTCCCAAATACCTTCCTTGTGCCTGTCTTCTCTATCTTCCTCGTTTGCTTTGTTTATCTCTCTATATCTTAACACGATGGATTCGCGTCCATCTATGGATATGTCTTCATCATCTTTTTCCATGGGTGACGCTGCTCATGTCCCTCCTCTCCAATCCTTCAACAGCTGGAAGATAGGGATTGTGGGTGTAACCTCTCTAAACATGTTATTGTGGCTAAATTGGTGGCTGATAAACGAATTTCATCAACTATGCTTGAGGGTATTTGCTCTTGTGCCTGGAATTTAACCAATCGCTTGGAAATCAAGGAGCTGGTTAATAATATTTTCCTCTTTTATCTTTTGAAGACCTTGGTGACAGGCTGCGTGTTATGTTTGAAACGCCATGGTCAGTGGCTGGCCATCAATTGGTCATTAAAGAGTGGCACTCTAATCTAGCCTTGAAGGGCATTGATTTCTCTATCTTAATCCGTCCCAACTTTCACAGGATAATGGGTGGACCATTGGAAACTTGATCAGTAAGGGCATTAGGGTGGACCGTGGACATGACCGATGATAATAGGTTATCTTATAGCGGGATTGTCCACTTGCGTGTTCTTTTTAATGTCCACAAACCACTTTTACCCCGATTCTATTGTTCCAAATCAAATGGTGATCAGTGCTGGGTGGCGTTTATCTATGAGAAGATGTCAGATTTTTGCTAGAATTATGGTATGCTTGACCAGCATGATAAAGCTTTAAGTTACCCACTTTGCCACTATGTCCTCCTTCCACCCCTGGCCGATGGGGCATTTGGATGAAAGCAGAATCTGGTTATTCTAGATGGTTTCTCTCTGAGCTAGACGGGGACGTTTGTCGGAAAGCTACCACCTTGCCAGAATTCTCTCCCATCCGGTTTCAGAATGTTCCATCTGTTGTGATTGCTTCGATGGAGGAGGAGTATCTAATGGAGTATCTAATGGAGCCAGTTTGCCAAAGTCACCGTTGAAGTGAATTTGACCCAACCCCTTAAAGGGAAGGTCATGCTTGAGCAAAAGGCGTACAGAGTGGCATACGAGGGACTGCCGCTAGTGTGCCATGGGCGCGGTTCTATCTGACACCATACTGATGGGTGCTCACGTGTGAATAGCTCAGGTAATCAAGGCCCTCCTCCTACTGGATCAGTGGCGCCTGGTCCGTCTGTAAGCCAGCCGACTCCTCCTCCATCCTCCTGTATGGCGGCTGTCGGTGATCGCGATTTAATGTTTTGATTGATGACGAAGACTCGGATGAAGACCCAATTCAATGCCCAGTGAACCCTCCTACCCTGGCAGATTATCCGGTACTTAAAAAGGCAGTTCTAAAAAAGAATAGTGCTAATCTACCTAAAGGCAAGAAAGTGGTGAAAGAGGGCCCAGCGCCATCTTATAAGACCCCAACCCCAAGTACTAGTGGGCCTTCCACTGAGCCCACCACTGTGACCAGAAGTTCTAACCAAACTGAAGCCCAAGATGGCAATTAGTTATTCACTACCATTGCCCATTCCGTGAGTAAAATCCATCAGCACACTGTTGTCCAACTCCCTCTCTCTTCCCATGGGTCTGTGTTTCCTTCTCCACACTTCTTAGGAGCTAGTGTTTCTGCTGTATGGCCCCAATCTGCAGCTATTGCTCTCACACTGCCACCCTTTATTCGGCTTGAATTACACTCTCGATTGCCTGACCTTAATGCCTAGAAATGCCCAGCCACTGGCCTGGTCAAGTTGGACCAGAAATCATCAGGGATTGGATTAAATGTTAGGAAACCGACCGCTCGGGTCTTACTTCCACCAAGGTACCTGCTCTTAGTGGTCGGGGATCTGATAATGGTAAATTCTGTGATTCTGGGACCGTGGTCTCCTCCCGTCCCAGTTCGTGATTTAATGGGTATGTGGTTTCTTTTCCCCTACCTATTTATTTATATGAATCCTATCAAAGTTATGACTTAGAATTATGGAGGAGCAGGTTCAGAGGAGTTTCGTGTACAGTTAAAGAATTTTGTTTCAGAAAATAGGCTAACGGTCTTAGTTGTGCTGGAACCCCGCATTAGTGGGACTCGAGCTAGGCGGGTGATTCGCCATCTTGGCTTCTCTAAGTCCAATTGGGTTGAAGCTATCGGTTTCTCTGGAGGGATATGGGTCTTACGGAAAGGGGAATTGGTCTTTGTTGCAGTATTTCATAATCATCTACAAATGATTCACGCTTTTATTAACTCTTAATTTAGGGGATTCCACCTTACTGCAGTGCACGGGAGCCCTCGGGTAGGTCCAAGACGATTTCTGTGGGCCAACTTCCTTTCCCTCTACTCTCAGGTGGTGGGCTCGTAGTTGTTGTGTGGCGACTTAAACGCCATACTTTCTTCCACTGAAGCTCGAGGCATTGTTCCACGACGGGGTGTCGGCAATTTCGGGGTTGTGTGGAGGATTTTGCCCTGGTGGATCTTGGATTTAATGGGCCAGCTTTCACTTGGCGTCAAGCTCTCTCCTGGTTTGTCTTGATAGGGCCTTATACAATTAAGCCTTTTTGGAAGCGTGGCATAATGTTACTGTCTATCACTTACCCATGCTCTATTCGGATAATTGTCATGTGTTGATCGACTTCCTTGGGCCTCTACACCCTGCCCCGCGTAAGGCATTTCGGTTTCAGGCAGCTTGGCTTACTCATGCATCCTTTCCTGACTTTATCAAATTTTCTTGGCGGTCTCAATATGGAGTTGATGAGGCACTTAATCACCTATCGGACCAACTACAACAGTGGAATGTTGATGTGTTTGGGAACATTTACCATCGCAAGAGAGCGCTCATGGGTAGGATCGCTGGTATTCAAAATTATTTGACACAAAGGCACTCGTTGTTTCTGGCGGAGCTTGAAGACCAACTGAAGCATGAGCTTAATGTGGTTCTTATGCAGGAAAAACTCTTTTGGTTCCAGAAGTCCAGAGCCTAGTGGATTTCTCAGGGAGATAGAAATACTGCATACTACCATGCTAGTACAATTTCCAGGCGATGTGCTCAAACTATACGGCCTTTGAAAGACTCTAATGGGCAGTGGGTTAGTAGCGATGGTGACCTCCAGGCTATGGTTGTGTCATATTTTGGGCAGCTCTTTACTGAAGAGAAACCAGGTCGTGACCCTCTCCCACTCCAAGGATTGATTCCAACTCTGCCTGCTTCAGTACTTCATGGCATGGCTGCGGATACATTAGATGAGGAAATAAAGACAACAGTATTCGATATTGGGCCCCACAAAGCTCTTGGTCCTAACGGATTCCATGCATCCTTCTTCCATTCCCAATGGTTAATTATTGGTCCTACTGTCTGCTCCTTTATGAGGGATATATTTATTGGCAGAAGGTGGAGTAAGACCTTGAATGCTATCCTACTAGTGGTGATCCCTAAAGTAAGCCCTTCGGAGTTTGCTTCCCAATTTCGGCCACTTGGCTTGTGTAATGTCCTTTATAAGACACTTACCAAGATTATTGTGAACTGACTAAAACCTTTGTTCAGCTCTCTCATTGCCCTCACACAATCTAATTTCATCACGGGGCATCACATTACGCACAACATTGTTATTGTCCAAGAGGCTATTCATTCTATAAGGACTATAAAGACTCAACAGGCTTATATGGCAATTAAAATAGACCTCGAGAAGGCCTATGATCACCTTAGTTGGGGTTTCATCCGGGAGACAATAGTTGATGCTCGCCTCCCTCTGGGTATGGTGGATTGTATTATGAGGTGTGTTGGCGGAACACGAATAACCATTGTCTGGAATAGGGTTTTAACTGAAGAATCTGTAGCCTCACTGGGGTCCGCCAAGGGGATCTCATCTCCTCCTATCTCTTTGTTCTATGCTTGGAGCGATTGAGATAGTTAATCGGAGAGACAGTCCAATTAGGTGCCTGAAAGCCTCTACTTATGAAGCAAGCTTGCCCTCCTATATCACACCTATTTTTGGCTGACGACATGGTGTTGTTTGCCGAAGCATCTCTTGATTAGGCTTTAATATTTGCCATTGTTTGGATGTCTTTTGCTCCTATTCGGGTTTGAAGGTTAGTATGAGCAAGACTAGAATTTTCTTCTCCTTCAATGTTGTTCGAAGTGTTGCTGATTCAGTGCTTAGTATTCTGGGGTGTGAAGAGACTAGAGACCTAGGCAGGTACCTTGGTGTTCCTTTGGTACATGGCCGAGTGACTAAACATACGTGTGAGCATGTTCTTGATAAGGTGCACACCCTACTTTTCACTTGGCAGAGGAGACATTTATCCCTCGCTAGTCATGTTACTCAAGCCAATTTGATTCTTGTTGCCCTGTCCTCCTTTACAATGCAATCTGTTTGATTGCCAGTTAGCATCAATAATGAAATCGAGAAAAGGTGCCGGGCCTTTATTTAGGGGTCTACTGATGCGGGACCGAAGGTACACCTAATTAAGTGGAGTCCTGTTTGCTCGCCTCGATCTTGTGGGGGATTGGGATTCAAACAATTGACCTTATAGAATGTAGTTATGTTTGCGAAGTTAGGTTGGGGGCTGTTGACGCGACCCGACTCATCATGAATTCAAACCCTTCAGACTAAGTATATGCATCAGGAGGAGTTTGCGCCTGAGAACCTGAAGACTGGGAACTACTTCTCCCTATAGTGTGGTGTCGATGTCTTGGGCCCTGATCCGTGAGGGGATAGCATGGAACCTTGGGGATGGAAGTGTGGTTAAGTTTTGGTTGAACCCTTGGTTAGATGGAGTGGGGCTTATGCTTAATCATGCTCGGTTTGTTCTCCCGGATTGTGGTTGTATATGTTTCGCCATTTAGAGGTTGGAACTGGGCTAAGTTCTAGCACTTCTTACCCTCGACCATATACCTCAAAATTGTTGTAGTTAGTGTTCTTTTCATGGCACTAGTCCTGATTTAGCGTATTGGAACCACAGCCTTTCAGGTGTGTTCAGTACCAGGTCTATCTATGAGCAGCTCTGCCTAAGCCAACCTGGTGTCCCTTCTCTATTATGGGAGTTGATTTGGCAGTGGCCTGGACCATTGAAAATATGTGCTTATCTTTTGTTACTTGCCCATGAGGCTTTGCTTACTAACGGTGGGCGAATGGCACGGCACATGGGCGATAACCCTCTATGCGCCCTGTGTCACACAGATACCGAGATCTCTATGCACATGGTGCATGATTGTTGCTGGGCGAAGGACATATGGCAGCGCTTTGAGCACTGGCTGCCAATGGCTTCTTTACACTCACCTCTCTCCCTGCATGGCTTCAATCTAATCTTTCTTTAAAGGTTGTGGTGGATACGTTGTTACCTTGGCCTTTGTATTCGGGATTGCCTGCATGCAGATTTGGAAGAGGCGGAATGCGTCCATATTTTATGCGGATGAGGAGCCTCCCTTCAATCCAAATGGCTACATCCTTCGACTGGCTCATGAGTTTCATCAGGCTCTTACTGTTGAAAGGCTGTCACAGGTGAACAATGGAGTGCGTCACAATATTCATGTTGGCTGGATGCCTCCAACACAACGTTGGGTTAAGCTAAACTCGGATGTTGCGGTACGCAGTCTGGGGAGCCTTGCGGCAGCTGGTGGAATGTTATGGGGCTCGTCTGGTGACTGGATATCGGGTTATAGCTTCCACATTGGCAGTTGTTCCCCTCTACAAGTAGAGCTCTAGGGTCTTTTTATGGGCTTGCAACGGGCATGGGAACTTTTAGGCATATTGAGGTAGAAGTAGATGCAAGAAGTGTGATTTTGGCTTTGCAGCAGCAAGAGCATAGTTTGAGGAGTTCTTCGGCATTACTACGATCTATCCAATAGCTTTTGAATCGTGAATGGCAAATACACTTATGACACATCTATCGTGAAGCCAACCGCTGTGCGGATTGGTTAGCTTATTTTCCCTTTAATTTCCCTCTTGGTGTATCACATTGTGTACAACCACCTGATGGTTGAATAATTTTACCGGTTGCTGATGTAGTGGGTACTTTATACCCCCGAACTGTTACTCACAGGGATTAATAAAGACGCATCTCATTCGAATAAAAAAAAACATGTTATTTACTATACTTATACTGTGGTGGTCAACTGTAGCAGTTAGATTTGTTATTTTTAACCTGAAAACAGTGTTACGATACACTGCGATGATGCTTGGTTAAGATTTAAGAATGAGTTGGAAATAAAATTAGGATTAATGCCACGTTTGATCTCTATGTTGGCCCTTAATTTTGGAATTCAGCCTCGTGTTGAAATTTGATTGTCTTTCATCCCTTTATTCACTTCGTTTTTCATATTTTGGTATGTGTCCCTAGAATCTTGTGACTTTTGCTGATTTGGCAACTTTTTCGGTACCACATGAGCAAAATTGGGCCCACTTGTCAGAACCAACCAAAAAACCCAATCTGACCCACCCAACTAAAAAAACCCAATCCGACCCTCCCAACTCAAAAAACCCAAAAACCAAACATGGGGCCAACAACCAATCAACCACCGCCAACAACCAATTACGAATTCATTTCCAACCCACAACCTACAGCAACCTGCCAACATGAGGACATAACCCATAGCCACCAGAAGCCAAGACCCGACCCCCATAAACACAATCAACAACCGATTAGACAATGAAAAACGAGAGCAAAAAATGGTGGAAAAAAAAAGGGTTGAGAGAGGGAAAAGAAGGAAGGAGAGAAGCATGGCGGCTTACCTTTACATGACGGAGGCCTTTACTAGGGTTCACAGAGGGCTGAGCTGAGCATCGGCCTCCCTGCCTTGTAGTGCTAACCACACTGCGACCAAACGAAGAAGAAGTAGAAAGAGACGAGAGGGCGGCGGCGGCGGAGAGTGAGAAGATAGGTGGGTGACAACACTGACGAGAGAGACAAGCAGGTTGAGAGGGTAAGATAAAGAGTGTTTGCAAGGGAGAGAAGGTCGGGCGAGGGTGTTGCTACGGAAAAGAAGGAGATAATGGGGGGAGAGAGAGAAAGAGGCGGCATTTGATTGGTTGTTGGTGGTGGTTTATTTGTTGTTGGTCACCGGGTTTGAGTGGGTCGGGTTGGATTTTTTTGTTGTATCAGACAAGTGGGCCCATTTTGCTGATGTGGCATCGAAAAAATTGCCACATCAGCAAAAATCGCCGGATTCCAGAGACCCAGACCAAAACATGAAAAAAGGAGCGAATAGACGGATGAAAAAGAATCAAATTTTAACATAAGGTTAAATTCCAAAATCAAGCGGCAACGTAGCATTAATCCAATAAAATTATATATATTTTACTGCCATGAATGAATTGGAATGAAGATAAAGGAAATTAAAAACCAAAATAATTGAAGGATTCAACTTTAGATAAAAAGAACCTAGACTTATACATTTTTCAACCAATAAAATGAAATAAGGATATCAAAGGTAAAGAAAGATAACATGAGTTCTGACATGTTTTAACAAAAAAGAATAATAATTAAGAAAGATAAATGATAAAGATCCCCAAATGCAACTAAAAATTTGTAGCTAATTTTTTCATTCTTTAACGAGACGGATAATAGAATTTTCTAGCGGAGATATATATATATGCACGATATAATTAATTAATGCAAAAAATATTACTGAAAGTGTATCACCCACCTTAAAATGTATAATTATTTTTTTTTGTGATGCATAGTTAATGTATGCAATTTTCCTATAGTTAGCGTATAATTAATGTATGCAATTTTCCTATATTTGCGGCTTCCACTTAGTAGTAACTTTCGGAAAATTTTATTATGGAGATTCCCCAAGTTTGATTAGTTGTAGACCCTCTGTTTATGGTAACAAAATATTTATAAGGGTTTATTATTTCTATTTTAAGGTTTATTTATTTCTCAAATTTACCTTAAGGGTTCCACCTTTCCCTCCTAGGATTTATATTTTTTTTCCTAATTTATCGTGTATTATTTAGGAAATAAATATGCACATTCAATATATATACTTAAATAGTTTAGTTATTCCTAATATAATTAAATTTAAGATCAGGTCTACAACTAATCAAACTAGGAGAGTCCCCACCATAAATTTTCTCTAGACCACCCCTGGGAGCGAAGGCCTTGTGGTTTATGGGCGAGATGGCGAGGCTCTTGCGATACGCATGGGGTTGGCTCGCGAATTGTAGATTTCCAAGCTCAGACAATGCCTCAGTAATCCAAGCGCTTCGCTCTGGCGGCCAGGCTAATGCAGCGCGGCCCTTGGTCGTATTTTTCATGATATCTTTGCAATTGCTTCCTTCTTTTCGGAGTTTGTTTCTATTTATGTTCCTAGATATTGTCATAAGACAACAGATGCTATTAGTAGGCTAGCATAGGCAATCCTATCTTGGATTCAGCCCGAACTTATTGTGGATCGCCTCTATCCCACCGGGTATTGAAACTTTGGTGCGGGAGGACATTTCTTGGTTACCTGGATTAGTGAATGCATGCAAGGCATGGCAATTCTCAAAAAAGAAAAAAACAAAAATCTCATTCTATTGGGCAACGAGACGGATAATAGAATTTTCTAGTGGATATATAAATATACATGACATAATTAATGCAGGAAATATTAGAGATAGTGTATCATTGAGTATCACGCACCTTAAAATGTATAATTATTTTATGTGGTGCACAATTAACGCATGCATTTTTTTCCTATACTTGGCATATATATGCGTTTTCCACGGAGTAGTAACTCCGTAAGCATGGGAAAAAATAACAGGAAGGATGCAAAGTGCAACGGCATTCTAAATTTAGGCAAGAACAATAAATATATAAAGCCCTTGCCCGGAAACATTCACCCCATAGGCAAGAACAATAAATTTATATATATTAATTTATTTATTTATATTTTGATAGGGTTAATTTGTTTTCCTTTGGAAGGAATTAGTGCAATCCTTTTCCAGTCTCATCAATGGATTCTCGAAGTCTTGTTTTGATCATTGCAGGCATCTGTCTTTGGAGTCTGATTCTGCATTCTCCAGTGGAGGCAGGAGAAGCAGCAGGTAAGGCTAAGATAGCAGACTTCTGCAAGAGGGTCAAGGACTTCAACCATTGCGAGGAGGTGATGACAAATTGGGCCAACAGTTGGGGATTAAAACAATATGAAACGACCAGCCTCACCAGGCTCGCTCTCATTATAGCAAAGACAGCATCAACCGAGGTAGAGGGTTTCTTTAAAAACATGACCATAGTCTATCCCCAGTTTGCCCAACCACTCAAGCAATGTGCTTCCTCACTTGAGAGCTCTATTCCCAACAACCTGGGCAAGCTGTTCCCGGCGGAGGGTGCCACCGCCACCGTCACCTTGGATGTGCACTATGCCATGGATAAAGCCAAAGAATGTGAGATTGCATTGGCCAACGCCAAAGCCGTCATCCCAGATGCCACAGGAGCTATCCAGTTCTGGAAGGGCCTCGTTAAGATGGCCTATTCAGCTGTTGAGGCTGGCAAGACTGAACATATAAAAAATAGGCTTTCACGGGTTACAAAGGTCTAATTATGAAATAGTGGGTCAGATATACATTTGTTCTTTGCTATATTTGAGTCTTTATTGTCCTGATGTGATTGGAAAAGGATTGTGACATTCTTAATATATATACATTATACCTCTTGCCCTTATATTTTGCTTCTTCTTTTCTTCTTTCTCTGTTTTTTTTACAAGCTTATTGAACTTTGAGTTGGGTCAGGTATAACCCATAAAATTTTTTGACGTTCTCCAATTCGATGGTCCTTCGTGATACATTGTACTCAACAAGGCCATCCAACCCACAAAGCTCCCAAGGCTGTGGTGTAATAACTTTACTTGTGGAACGGTGTATTTGTTGTATTTGTTGTATTTAATATCGACAATGTATAATATACCTAGTTATATCACATTCCAATTTCCAAGCCGCAGAGTTTTATCTCTAAATGAGAGCTTGACTCTCTCACTACAAAAAAGGCGCGCGTTTTGTGGGGGTTTTTTAGTGAAACCCCCGCTATTTGACGTCGCGGGGTTGCTCAAACTCCACAGTTACATCCGTCGCTAATTTTTTGTGGGGATTTTTGGCCAACCCCGTGACAACCCCTCCTATTTGCATCACGCAATTTGTGGGGTTATATTGTGGGGGTTTTAACCTCCGGAATTTTATATTACTATTTAAAAAATAGTGAAACCTTGCATTCTGTGGGGGGTTTTAACCTCCGCAATATTATAATACTATTAAAAAAATAAATCGTGAAACCTTGTAGTTTGTTCTAAGCTCAATTAGAATTAGAAATGCCCAGAAATGCCCAGCCACTGACCTGGTCAAGTTGGACCATAAATCTTCAGGGGTTGGATTTAATGTAAGGAAACCGACGGCTCGGGCCTTACTTCCACCAAGGTACCTGGTCTTGGTGGTCGGGGATATGATAATGGTAAACTCTGTGATTCTGGGACAATGGTCTCCTCCCCTCCCAGTTCATGATTTAATGGGTATGTGGTTTCTTCGCCCCAACCTATTTATTTTTATGGGTCCTATCAAAGTTATGTCTTGGAATTATGGAGCAGGTTCAGAGGAGTTTCGTGTACAATTAAAGAATTTTGTTTGGGGAAATAGGCCAACGGTCTTAGTTGTGCTGGAACCCCGCATTTGTGGGACTCGAGCTAGGCGGGTGATTCGCCGTCTTGGCTTCTCTAAGTCCAATCGGGTTGAAGCTATCGGTTTCTCTGGAGGGATATGGGTCTTATGGAAAGGGGAATTGGTCTCTATTGCAGTCCTTCATAATCATCTACAAATGATTCACGCTTTCATTAACTCTTAATTTAGGGAATTTCACCTTACTGCAGTGTACGGGAGCCCTCGGGCAGGTCCAAGATGATTTCTATGGGTCAACATCCTTTGCCTCTACTCTTAGGTGGAGGGCTCGTGGCTTTTGTGTGGCGAATTAAATGCCATCCTTTCTTCCACTGAAGCTCGAGGCATTGTTCCACGATGGGGGTGTCGGCAATTTCGAGGTCGTGTGGAGGATTGTGCCCTAGTGGATCTTGGATTTAATGGGCCATCTTTCACTTGGCGTCAAGCTCTCTCCTAGTTCATCTTGATAGGGCCTTATACAATCAAGCCTTTTTTGAGGCGTGGCATAATGTTACAGTCTATCACTTACCCATGCTCTATTCGGATCATTGTCCTGTGTTGATCGACTTCTTTGGGCCTCCACCCCCTGCCCAGTGTAAGGCATTTCGGTTTCAGGCAGCTTGGCTTATTCTGCATCCTTTCCTGAGTTTATCAAATTTTCTTGGTGATCTGATTATGGAGTTGATGGGGCACTTAATCACCTATCGGAGCAACTGCAATAGTGGAATGTTGATGTGTTTGGGAACATTTACCATCGCAAGAGAGCGCTCAAGGGTAGGATCGCTGATATTCAAAATTATTTGACATAAAGGCACTCGTTGTTTCTGGCGAAGCTTGAAGACCAACTGAAGCATGAGCTTATTGTGGTTCTTATGCAAGAACAACTCTTTTGGTTCCAGAAGTATAGAGCCCAATGGACTTCTTAGGGAGATAGAAATACTGCATACTACCATGCTAATACAATTGGCAGGCAGTGTGCTCAAATTATACAGGTTTTGAAAGACTCTGATGGGCAGTGGGTTAGTAGCGATGGTGACCTCCAGGCTATGGTTGTGTAATATTTTGGGCAGCTCTTTACTGAAGAGATACCAGGTCGTGACCCTCTCCCACTTCAAGGATTGTTTCCAACTCTACCTGATTCGGTACTTCATGGCATGGCTGCGGATCCTTTGGATGAGAAAATAAAGACAAAAGTTTTCGATATTGGGCCCCACAAAGCTCTTGGTCCTGACGGATTCCATGCATCCTTCTTCCATTCCCAATGGTCGATTATTGGTCCTACTGTCTGCTCCTTTATGAGGGATATATTTGTTGGCAGAAGGTGGAGTGAGACCCTAAATGCTACCCTACTAGTGTTGATCACTAAAGTAAGCACTTTGGAGTTTGCTTCTCGATTTCGGCCACTTGGCTTGTGTAATTTCCTTTATGAGACACTTACCAAGATTATTGTGAACCTGCTAAAACCTTTGTTGAGCTCTCTTATTGCCCTCACATAATCTAATTTCATCCCTGGGCATCACATTATGGACAACATTGTTATTGTCCAAGAGGCTGTTCATTCTATGAGGACTATAAAGACTCAACAGGCTTATATGGCAATTAAAATAGACCTCGAGAAGGCCTATGATCACCTTAGTTGGGGTTTCATCTGGGAGACAATAGTTGATGCTCGCCTCCCTCTGGGTATGGTGGATTGTATTATGAGGTGCGTTGGCGGAACTCGGATGAACATTGTCTGGAATGGGGTTTTAACTGAAGAATTCGCAGCCTCACAGGGGTTCGCCAAGGGGATCCCATCTCCTCGTATCTCTTTGTTCTATGCTTGGAGCGACTGAGACAGTTAATTGGAGAGACAGTTCGATTAGGTGCCTGAAAGCCTCTACTTATGAAACGAGCTTACCCTCCCATATCCCACCTATTGTTAGAACAATAGCCCTTCGCTAGGGGGGGGTGAATAGCGATAATCGAATAAAAACGAAATAAGCAGGAATTAAATGCGGAATTGAAAGAATGAAGGACAAGCAATTTATCCTGGTTCACACACACTCTACGACTTGAAGATTTCACTATCTACGTTAAGCTTACGGGTGCTTAACAAACCGTTACAACCTAGGAATTCTAGTCACAAGAATCCTAAACCTGAAAGTTCAAGTCACATGAACTTCAGCTCTCTTGCTTGAAGATACCTCACTTCAAGACTTTTCACACAAGAAGATATACACCTCTTCTTGTGAATCTAACCAAGGGAACTAACCTCCCTTAAGGTGTGTAAGTACACAATCACTCAAACAAGAGACTCTCTCAAAGAGTAGATATGAGTTACAGAATTTAAGCTCTAAAAGGGCAACTCTCAAATCCTCAATAGGATATTGGCTCAATTAAGATTTGATGAATGTATGAATTGAATGCATGTAAGTAGAGAGTTGATTCACTTTGAAACATAGCCAAAAATGCTCAATTTGTAGCTCTGAAAAGTTATAGAGCCGTTTGAAATCCACCCAAAAACAATCTTAAACAAAACATAGTGGGTGCTAAAAAGTTGTCTGCTATAACGGCAAAACATCGATGTTTTCAATTTAAACATCGATGTTGTAGCCAACAATTTTAAATTATTGCTCCAACGGCTAGTAGAACATCGATGTTGCATTTGAGAACATCGATGTTTTCATACTCAACATCGATGTTCTCCAATTCAACATCGATGTTTTTGAGCTTCGCAAAAATATGATGAAAAAGGGTTTATGCATGAACATCGATGTTGGAAAATGAAACATCGATGTTTTTTGGCTTTCGGCAAAATTCATTTTGAAATCAATTATCAGAACATCGATGTTTCCAATAGAACATCGATGTTTTTCTGCTTCTGCCAAATTTTGGAAAACCTTGAAGAAATCACAACATCGATGTTTTAATGACAACATCGATGTTTTGACCAACGGTCACAAGAACATCGATGTTTTATAATCCAACATCGATGTTTTGGAGCTACTGCCAAAAAGATTAAAAATCAATATGAAGAACATCGATGTCTCAAATCACAACATCGATGTTTTGATCGGGCAGACCATTTTTAAGTGCAACGGTCATGAGAACATCGATGTTTGGGATGCCAACATCGATGTTCAGACCTTACTGCCCGTTTTGGAAGAAGTTTTAAGGCAGCAACATCGATGTCTAAACTTACTACATCGATGTTCATTATTTGAAAACACATTTTGTGATTGAAATGATGCTATGAAATGCATGAGTAAAACTTGTTTTATTTTGAGCCAATGCCTAAGAGAAGTTGAGTGTTTTACCTTGTACAAAGGGATCCTAACTTCTCTTGCTCTTTTTGCACTTTAACTCTTGACTTCAATTCTTGAGCAAGTTGTTCTTGACTTCACTTCTTTTGCTTGACATTGCCCTTGTACATTTTGAGTTCCTAACTCATCTTTCTCTTCTTACTTGTAGCTTCAAATTGATCACATTGTTTGAGCTCTTGATCTTTGCTTGATTTCTTTTTGCTTCAAGGATGTCATCAATTGAGCCAAGGTTTGTCATTATCAAAACCCAGAAATGAAATAAGGAGGCATGAGTTCTAACAATTTCCCCCTTTTTGATAATGACAAACAACTAGAAGTATATGCCAATTTTTATGAGTTTAACATAAGGATAATTCCCCCTATGTATTTCAAGGATAATTCCCCCTATGTATTTCAAACTGTGATTCCCCCTAACTTGGTGCATATACTTCTTCTTATCTTCCCCCTTTTGGCATTAGCAAAAAGAAATAATGATTAGAAGAGGTTGGGTAGTGCTTATGTAAGAAATAGGTGGTGCTTTTGAAACATATTAGCTACACCTATACACTTCTACATGTGCTGAAATGATGATGCATATATGTATTCTTCCCCTTTAAGGTATGACTTATACTTCCCCCTAAGTTCATGCATATGGTAAAGTATTTTATGAAAAACAAAGCATAAGGGATAATAAGGATAAGGGTTTAGAAAGATGGTTCCTAGTTCCCATCATTATCATCATCTTCATTAGTAGCTTCTCCCTCACTATGTTACTTCTTCAGCAAGCCTTATTCCCCCTTTCTCTTGGTCTTGGTGAGGGGTACCATGTTTTCAAGAATTTGGATGTTTCTTGGGTCAATTGCTTGGAGCATCCGCTATCAAGGTACCAAAGTACACTTGATGCTTTCAAGCCTACCTGCAAAGCAAATCAAAAGGATTTTGGTACCCAAATCTTTTTGGGTCCTTGAGGGTTAGGAGCATAGTGGTAATGAGCTTCTTCTTGTGCCCAATCCCTATGCCTAGTAAAACAAGCAGGAGCAATGTGTCCTACTCTACTACAATAATGGCATATAACATTTGGATTGTGCATCCATCTAGGTTGATAATAATCATTATGCTGTCTATGTTTCTGCACATTGCTAACCTTGTGAACCTTAGGTTGTATCTTAGGTTTCCTTGAATTTGTTTCAACTTTCTTCTTCCTAGGTTCATTTATGAAACCTATTCCATTTTTAGTTGATTGCAAATTACCTAAGAGGGAATTCAAGTTCTTTTGAGGAGTATTAAATTTCTTTAATGTCGCCTCAAGATTTTCAACTTGCTTCTTTAACCTCACTTCAAGACTTTTCACACAAGAAGATATACACCTCTTCTTGTGAATCTAACCAAGGGAACTAACCTCCCTCAAGGTGTATAACAACACAATGATCACTCAAACAAGAGGTCTCTCTCAAAGAGCAGATATGAGTGTACAAATGAAGCTCTAAAAGGCAACTCTCAAATCCTCAATAGGATATTGGCTCAACAAAAGTGATTTGAATGTATGAGATGAATGCATGTAAGTAGAGAGTTGATTCACTTTGAAACAGAGCTAAAAAATGCTCAATTTATAGCTCTGAAAAGTTATAGAGCCGTTTCAAATCCACCCAGAACCAATCTTACACAAAACATAGTGGGTGCTAAAAAGTTGTCTGCTATAACGGCAAAACAACGATGTTTTTCTCAAGAACATCGATGTTTAGCCGTTGCATTCAAATAATTGAGCCAACGGCTAGTAAAACATCGATGTTTGGCTGAGAAACATCGATGTTTTCAGATACAACATCGATGTTCTCAAATCAAACATCGATGTTTTTATACCTCGCAAAAACATGATAAAAAGGGTTATGCAAGAACATCGATGTTGGAAAATGAAACATCGATGTTTTTTGGCTTTGGCAAAATTCATTTTGAAATCAATTATCTGAACATCGATGTTTCAAATAGAACATCGATGTTTTTCCGCTTCTGCCAAATTTTGGAAAATCTTGAATAAATCACAACATCGATGTTTTAATGACAACATCGATGTTTTGACCAACGGTCACAAGAATATCGATGTTTTAAATCACAACATCGATGTTTTGATCGGGCAAACCATTTTTTTAAGTGCAACGGTCATGAGAACATCGATGTTTGGGATGTCAACATCGATGTTCAGACCTTACTGCCCGTTTTGGAAGAAGTTTTAAGGCAGCAACATCGATGTCTAAACTTACTACATCGATGTTCATTATTTGAAAACACATTTTGTGATTGAAATGATGCTATGAAATGCATGAGTAAAACTTGTTTTATTTTGAGCCAATGCCTAAGAGAAGTTGAGTGTTTTACCTTGTACAAA
>JAKUCV010004914.1:61867-112862 GCA_028386065.3 Turnera subulata
ATTATTTGAAAACACATTTTGTGATTGAAATGATGCTATGAAATGCATGAGTAAAACTTGTTTTATTTTGAGCCAATGCCTAAGAGAAGTTGAGTGTTTTACCTTGTACAAAGGGGTCCTAACTTCTCTTGCTCTTTTTGCACTTTAACTCTTGACTTCAATTCTTGAGCAAGTTGTTCTTGACTTCACTTCTTTTGCTTGACATTGCCCTTGTACATTTTGAGTTCCTAACTCATCTTTCTCTTCTTGCTTGTAGCTTCAAATTGATCACATTGTTTGAGCTCTTGATCTTTGCTTGATTTCTTTTTGCTTCAAGGATGTCATCAATTGAGCCAAGGTTTGTCATTATCAAAATCCTGAAATGAAACAAGGAGGCATGAGTTCTAACACCTATTTTTTGCCGACGACATGGTGTTGTTTGCCGAAGCATCTCCTGATTAGGCTTTAACTATTTTCCATTTTCTGGATGTCTTTTGCTCCTCTTTGGGTTTGAAGGTTAGTATGAGCAAGACTAGAATTTTCTTCTCCTCTAATGTTGATCGAAGTGTTGCTGATTCAGTGCTTAATATTCTGGGGTGTGAGGAGCCTAGAGACCTAGGCAAGTACCTAGGTGTTCCTTTGGTGCATGGCCGGATGACTAAGCACAGGTATGAGCATGTTCTAGGTGCAAGCCCTACTTTTGACTTGGCAGGGGAGACATTTATCCCTCGCTAGTCATGTTACTCAAGCCAAATCGATTCTTGTTGCCCTGCCCTCCTTTATAATGCAATCTGTTCGATTGCCAGTTAGAATCATTAATGAAATCGAGAAGAGGTGTCAGGCCTTTATTCAGGGGTCTACTGATGCGGGACCGAAGGTACACCTAATTCAGTGGAGTACTGTTTGCTCGCCTCAATCTTGTGGGGGATTGGGATTCAAACAATTGACCTTACAGAATATAGCTGTGTTTGCGAAGTTAGGCTGGGGCCTGTTGACGCGACCCAACTCATTATGGATTCAAGTCCTTCGGACTAAGTATATACATCAGAAGGAGTTTGCGTCTGAGAACGTGAAGACCGGGAACTACTTCCCCCTTTGGCGTGGTGTTACGATGTCTTGGGCCCTGATCCGTGAGGGGATAGAATGGAACCTTGGGGATGGAAGTGTAGTTAAGTTCTGGTTGAACCCTTGGTTAGATGGAGTGGGGCTTCTACTTAATCATGCTCGGTTTGTGCTCCCAGATTTTTTGTCTACCGAGGTTGTGGCTATATATGTTTCACCATCTAGAGGTTGGAACTGGGCTAAGTTACAACACTTCTTACCCTCGACCATATGCCTTAAAATTGTTGTAGTTAGTGTCCCTTTTCATGGCGCTGGTCCTAATTTAGTGTATTGGAAACATAGCCTTTCAGGTGTGTTATGTACCAGGTCTGTCTATAAGCAGCTCTACCTAAGCCAACCTGGTGTCCCTTTTCTATTATGGGAGTTGATTTGGTAGAGGCCTGGACCATCGCACATATGTGCCTGTCTTGGGTTACATGCCCATGAGGATTTGCTTACTAACGGTAGGAGAATGGCACAGCACATGGGCAATAACCCTCTATGCGCCCTGTGTCACACAGATACAGAGATCTCCATGCACATAGTGCATGATTTTTGCTGGGCGAAGGATATATGGCAGCAGCTTGAGCGCTGGCTGCTAATGGACTTCTTTACACTCACCTCTCTCCCCGCATGGCTTCATTCTAATCTTTCTTTAAAGGTCGTGGTGGATACGTTGTTACCTTGGCCTTTGGTATTCGGGAATGCCTACATGCAGATTTGGAAGAGGCGGAATGCGTCCATATTTGATGCGGATGAGGAGCCTCCCTTCAATCCAAATGGCTACATCCTTCGACTGGCTCATGAATTTCATCAGGCTTTTACTGTTGAAAGGCTGTCACGGGTGTGGGCAGTGGAGTGCGTCATAATATTCAGTTTGGCTGGATGCCTCCAACATGAGGTTGGGTTAAGCTAAACTCGGATGGTGCGGTACGCAGTCCGGGGAGCTGGTGGATTGTTATGGGGCTCGTCTGGTGACTGAATATCGGGTTATAGCTTCTATATTGGCAGTTGTTCTCCTCTTCAAGTAGAGCTCTAGGGTCTTTTTATGGGCTTGCAACGGGCATGGGAACTGAGTTTTAGGCATATTGAGGTAGAAGTAGATGCAAGAAGTATGATTTTGGCTTTGCAGTAGCAAGAGCATAGTCTGAGGAGTTCTTCGACATTACTATGATCTATTCAATAGCTTTTGAATCGTGAATGGCAAATACACTTACGACACATCTATCGTGAAGCCAACCGCTGTGCGGATTGGTTAGCTTATTTTCCCTTTAATTTCCCTCTTGGTGTATCACATTTTGTACAACCACCTGATGGTTGCATAACTTTACTGGTTGCTGATGTAGTGGGTACTTTATACCCCCGTACTGTTACTCACAGGGATTAATAAAGATGCATCTCATTCAAATAAAAAAAAAACTTGTTATTTTGCGGTACCTATACTGTGGTGGCCAGCTGTAGCAATTAGAATTGTTATTTTTAACCTGAAAATAGTGTTACGATACACTCTGATGATGCTTGGTTAAGATTTAAGAATGACTTGGAAATAAAATTAGGACTAATGTCACGTTTGATCTCTATGTTGCCCCTTAATTTTGTAATTCAGCCTTGTGTTGAAATTTGATTGTTTTTCATCCCTTTATTCACTTCGTTTTTCATATTTTGGTATGTGTCCCTGGAATCCGGTGACTTTTGCTGATGTGGCAACTTTTTCGGTGCCATATCAGCAAAATTGGGCCCACTTGTCAGAACCAACAAAAAAACCCAATCTGACCCACCTAACTCAAAAAACCCAATCCGACCCACCCAACTCAAAAAACCCAAAAACCAAACATAGGGCCAACAACAAACATGGGGCGAACAACCAATCAACAACCGCCAATAACCAATTACTAATTCATCTCCAACCCACAACCTACAGCAACCTGCCAACATGAGGACACAACCATAGCCACCAGAAGACCTGACCCCCATAAACACAATCAACGACCGATTAGACAAAGAAAAACGAGAGCAAAAGATGGTGGAAAAAAAAAAGAAAAGGGTTGAGAGAGGGAAAGGAAGGAAGGAGAGAAGCATGGCGGCATACCTTTACATGACGGAGGCCTTTGCTAGGGCGCACAGAGGGCTGAGATGAGCATCGACCTCCCTGCCTTGTGGTGCTAACCACACTGCGACCAAACGAAGAAGAAGTAGAAAGAGATGAGAGGGCGGCAGCGGCGGACAGTGAGAAGATAGGTGGGTGACAACATTGACGAGAGAGACAAGCAGGTTGAGAGGGTAAGATAAAGAGTGTTTGCAAAGGAGAGAAGGTCAGGCGAGGGTGTTGCTACGGAAAAGATGGAGATAATGGGGGGGGGGGGGGGAGAGAGAGAAGGAGGCAGCATTTGATTGGTTGTTGGCGGTGGTTTATTGGTTGTTGGTCACCGGGTTTGAGTGGGTCGGGTTGGATTTTTTTTGTTGAATCAGACAAGTGGGCCCATTTTGCTGATGTGGCATCGAAAAAATTGCCACATCAGCAAAAATCGCCGGATTCCAGAGACCCAGACCAAAACATGAAAAAAGGAGCGAATAGACGGATGAAAAAGAATCAAATTTTAACATAAGGTTAAATTCCAAAATCAAGCGGCAACGTAGCATTAATCCAATAAAATTATATATATTTTACTGCCATGAATGAATTGGAATGAAGATAAAGGAAATTAAAAACCAAAATAATTGAAGGATTCAACTTTAGATAAAAAGAACCTAGACTTATACATTTTTCAACCAATAAAATGAAATAAGGATATCAAAGGTAAAGAAAGATAACATGAGTTCTGACATGTTTTAACAAAAAAGAATAATAATTAAGAAAGATAAATGNATCAGACAAGTGGGCCCATTTTGCTGATGTGGCATCGAAAAAATTGCCACATCAGCAAAAATCGCCGGATTCCAGAGACCCAGACCAAAACATGAAAAAAGGAGCGAATAGACGGATGAAAAAGAATCAAATTTTAACATAAGGTTAAATTCCAAAATCAAGCGGCAACGTAGCATTAATCCAATAAAATTATATATATTTTACTGCCATGAATGAATTGGAATGAAGATAAAGGAAATTAAAAACCAAAATAATTGAAGGATTCAACTTTAGATAAAAAGAACCTAGACTTATACATTTTTCAACCAATAAAATGAAATAAGGATATCAAAGGTAAAGAAAGATAACATGAGTTCTGACATGTTTTAACAAAAAAGAATAATAATTAAGAAAGATAAATGATAAAGATCCCCAAATGCAACTAAAAATTTGTAGCTAATTTTTTCATTCTTTAACGAGACGGATAATAGAATTTTCTAGCGGAGATATATATATATGCACGATATAATTAATTAATGCAAAAAATATTACTGAAAGTGTATCACCCACCTTAAAATGTATAATTATTTTTTTTTGTGATGCATAGTTAATGTATGCAATTTTCCTATAGTTAGCGTATAATTAATGTATGCAATTTTCCTATATTTGCGGCTTCCACTTAGTAGTAACTTTCGGAAAATTTTATTATGGAGATTCCCCAAGTTTGATTAGTTGTAGACCCTCTGTTTATGGTAACAAAATATTTATAAGGGTTTATTATTTCTATTTTAAGGTTTATTTATTTCTCAAATTTACCTTAAGGGTTCCACCTTTCCCTCCTAGGATTTATATTTTTTTTCCTAATTTATCGTGTATTATTTAGGAAATAAATATGCACATTCAATATATATACTTAAATAGTTTAGTTATTCCTAATATAATTAAATTTAAGATCAGGTCTACAACTAATCAAACTAGGAGAGTCCCCACCATAAATTTTCTCTAGACCACCCCTGGGAGCGAAGGCCTTGTGGTTTATGGGCGAGATGGCGAGGCTCTTGCGATACGCATGGGGTTGGCTCGCGAATTGTAGATTTCCAAGCTCAGACAATGCCTCAGTAATCCAAGCGCTTCGCTCTGGCGGCCAGGCTAATGCAGCGCGGCCCTTGGTCGTATTTTTCATGATATCTTTGCAATTGCTTCCTTCTTTTCGGAGTTTGTTTCTATTTATGTTCCTAGATATTGTCATAAGACAACAGATGCTATTAGTAGGCTAGCATAGGCAATCCTATCTTGGATTCAGCCCGAACTTATTGTGGATCGCCTCTATCCCACCGGGTATTGAAACTTTGGTGCGGGAGGACATTTCTTGGTTACCTGGATTAGTGAATGCATGCAAGGCATGGCAATTCTCAAAAAAGAAAAAAACAAAAATCTCATTCTATTGGGCAACGAGACGGATAATAGAATTTTCTAGTGGATATATAAATATACATGACATAATTAATGCAGGAAATATTAGAGATAGTGTATCATTGAGTATCACGCACCTTAAAATGTATAATTATTTTATGTGGTGCACAATTAACGCATGCATTTTTTTCCTATACTTGGCATATATATGCGTTTTCCACGGAGTAGTAACTCCGTAAGCATGG
The DNA here is from genome assembly GCA_028386065.3 of Turnera subulata. Taxonomy (NCBI): domain Eukaryota; kingdom Viridiplantae; phylum Streptophyta; class Magnoliopsida; order Malpighiales; family Passifloraceae; genus Turnera; species Turnera subulata. The sequence continues at coordinate 67,451 of JAKUCV010004914.1, forward strand.
GAAAAAATAACAGGAAGGATGCAAAGTGCAACGGCATTCTAAATTTAGGCAAGAACAATAAATATATAAAGCCCTTGCCCGGAAACATTCACCCCATAGGCAAGAACAATAAATTTATATATATTAATTTATTTATTTATATTTTGAAAAGCCAAAGAATGTGAAATTGCATTGGCCAACGCCAAAGCCGTCATCCCAGATGCCACAGGAGCTATCCAGTTCTGGAAGGGCCTCGTTAAGATGGCCTATTCAGCTGTTGAGGCTGGCAAGACTGAACATATAAAAAATAGGCTTTCACGGGTTACAAAGGTCTAATTATGAAATAGTGGGTCAGATATACATTTGTACTTTGCTATATTTGAGTCTTTATTGTCCTGGTGTGATTGGAAAAGGATTGTGACTTAATATATATCCATTATACCTCTTGCCCTTATATTATGCTTCTTCTTTTCTTTGGTTTGGTTTCTCTTTTCTGTTTTCTGTTACATTACAAGAATATTGAACTTTTGGTTGAAACGTTCTTGAATTTGATGGTCCTTCATGATACATTCCACATAACAAAGGCTAACCACCGTTGAGGTGCTGAACCCACAAAGCTCCCAGGACTCTAGCGTAATGATTATATATACTTGGTGAGTCGTGTATTTGTTGTATTCAATATCGACAAGAGTATTTGTACAGAACTGGATCCTAAGTGTTGCCAATTCATATGGGGATACTAGGGAGAAGAGGAAGATGCACTTGGTGGCTTAGGACACCGTTAGGCAACCTATGGCTGTTGGTGGTTTAAATATACGGCCAGCAAGCATTATGAATAACTGCTTCATGATGAAACTGGGATGGGGTCTGATTATAGTACTTCATGCTTTATGGGTTCAGGTTCTATGCTCCAAGTATGGTGTACCTTGGCAACCCATGCCCTCTACCTTGAAAAAGGCAGGTTGTTCCCCATTATTGGGAGATGGGCGAACTGTCTGTTTTTGGCTGGACCATTGGTTGTCGAATATGGGGGTGCTTTCTGCCCTAGTGATTGCGCCTATACCGGATGTATTGTTAACTAGGTCTGTGGCTGATTTTGTAGGAGAAAAGGATCAATGCCGTTGGGATTTGTTGAGTCCCCTTCTCTCGGCGTCTGTTTGCGTCAGCATTGCGGGTCTCGCATGCCCTAATTTGGCTTCGGGACCTGATGGTCTAGCGAGGCGAGTGGATTGTTTACTATCTCGTCAGCCTATCGTTTGCTTTGTGAGGCTGAGTGGGATCCTATTGACCCAATTTGGAAGAAAGTGTGGAAGCTGTGAGGACCACAATGGGTGCAGACATTCCTTTGGATGGTAATTCATGATAAAATCCTCACTAATGCGAAGCGAGTTCGGCGCCATCTCGCGGGCTCTTTTCTATGTCCTCGATGCCAGCAGCAAGCTGAGACTACGTTGCATGTCCTCCGAGATTGCCCAATAGTCCAAAACTTTTGGACTAGGCTCGTACCTCCTAGTCTATGGGGTTTGTTTTTTAGGTTGAATCTGAGGGACTAGTGTGCTACAAATTTGTCTAAACGGTTCAGGGTGACGGTACTGTGAACACCCAAATTTGACCCGCGAATATAATTGAGGTTCTTGAAGTATAAGCTAAGGAAGTTTTAGGTAGAGAATCCCAGACTTACACGCAAGAATCAAGTTAGAATCAAATTAAGGAAAATCCAGACAGAATAGGAAGAGCGTGAACAGTAACCCGGACTCGGCGGCCATACAGGGAAGACCACCAGGTCGTGGCGGTCATGTCGCGATGACCGCCCGGCCTTGGTGGTCATGCATTCTTGTTTTGGAAACTTCTTTCTGCAGTGGGCATAGCTTAGTATTTTGAAAATTTCAGGAAATATAGACATCGAATTTAAGTGAAAATAATTGGAGACGAAACTAGACTTCCAGAGCTTTCCAAGATATAAAATTCATATTTTTTGGACGTGTCTACAAGGAGCAGCAATTATTTCAATCCCGCCCAAGATCCAGACTTTTATATGCCGACTCGGGCCCAATATTTTAAGCATATCTCGAGAAGTTCAATTAAGGAGAGCCTTATAGTTGCAGAAAGATGAGAGAATTTTCTAGAACTTCGTTGAAGAGCGCAATATCCAATTTGGACATCTTCTAGTAGCAAAGTGGCGTGCAAATTATGGGTCAGAAAACAAGAAAAGCTTCGACTTGGAGTGCAAGTCAACGATTTTACTTTCAAATTAATCTAGGAGCTTCAAAACCACTTGGTGGATGAATTAAGCACTATAAATAGACGTTTAGGTTTTCTAGATGAAATGGTTAGGGTTATAGAGTGGTGGCAAGACACTTAATTGACCGAATTTTCTTTCACAGTAGCTTAGAGAAACTCTCTCAACTTGTTTTTCTTTAGCTTATTATTCTTAGATCTCACGTGGTATCCTTTTAGTTGTGTTCTATTATTAGTTTTTGTAGAGAAAGAGTCTAATTAAAGGGCATAGAAGCAATCGAATGCAATCCCGAGGCGAATAGACGGTGAACCCGAGTAGAAGGAGATGTTGCAGGCAGTCTCAGTAGTTCGACGATATCTGGAGTTTCAGACATTGGATTATTGCGATCATAGTTTCTCTAGAAAGCTACGAGAAAGATTTACAACTTTTTTTGTTGAGCCTAGAAGCTGGATCGATCGCTTTCTTTATAATAATTGTCCTTGAAGTCGACGCATTGTTTCTATCCAGAAACTCAAGGTAAGTGTCCTAACCTCTTTTTTATTTTGAATCTTGTTGATTGTTGTTTTATTGATGATGATTTGATCCTGATTTGATGTTGAGATGTTTGCTGTGGGTGTGATGATGTGATTGGTGTTGATGAACCGTTAGAACTACGTGGCTTTGACCCCGATCACTCGAGTACGTAGGTAGTCTCAAGTTGCCAATGGGATGCAAGCCAAATTATGTGTTTTCTTTTTGTTTTGTTACTATGATGTTGACATTGAGTTGCTATTGTGTTGTATTGTGATGCCATGTAAGAACTACGTGAGCTTTGAATCCGGTCGTCGGGGTACATAGGTGGATTCTAGTGGTAGAATCTCAAGCTCAAATATGTGTTTCTTTTCTATTTATCTTCGTTTTATGTTGCATTGTTGCTGTTTTTGTCGTTGTATCTGGCATACTCTGATCATCAATTGCACACGATTTTGCCACAAACACGGATGGGTGCCTATCACCTTCCCATCTGTGACGAATCCCCGAATCCAACATCTTTAGTTCGCTGTGACCGATTGCCTTATGAAGCTGATACTTAAGAAAGGTTTTTCCTCGAATTTTGCCCAGCAATAAAATTCAAGTGGAGACTCCATTGATGTTGGATTGACCCTGAGAAGAAGGTGTAAGGATTTGGTGAGGGATCAAATTAATTTTTGGTCTGGTACTCACAAGTACGAATGTGAGTTGGGATATGGTTTTTAGTCTTTCTATTCATAGTATTTGTCTAGCTCGAAATGTTTTTGTCTTTGATGGGCTGCCTTCATCTTCAGATCGGTTATTTCATACGGTCAGGGCTCGTTTAGAGGACCTGTAGAATGCAGAACTGGCATTTGATGGACAGGGTGTATATCAGGGCCACCGAGCCTTGCTAAAGGTTGTGTGGAGTCCCCCGGCTCAAGGCTTTGTTAAACTTAATACCTATGGTTCCTTTTTAGCATCTGGTAAGGCAGCTGCTAGCGGGTTGCTGCATGATGTGGCCGGCAACTGGAATTTGGTTTTTGCTATAACATTGATCCCTGTTCGGCGATGCATGCCGAACAGCTCACTGCAATATGGGCGGATTTAACGGTAGCATGGCAGTATGGTTGTCGTACAGTAGAGCTCGAAGTGGACTCGCTGCAATTAGTGCTACTGCGTGATGAGATTCCTGCTTCTGGAATGCATGTTCCCTTGTTGCACAGATTATGGACCAACTGAGGAGGGATTGGACTATTTCAGTTCTATTTGCACTTCGAGAAGCTAACCAAGCTGTGGATGTTTTAGCACATCTGGCGTTCACCCTCCCAGCTAGACTTCATGTCCTTCAGTCACCGTCTTTGGCTGTTACACAAATCTTATGCAATGATATTTTAGGGGTTGCAACCCCACGTACCGGCTTGAATTAATACTATCAGGGGGATTAAAGCGTTTTTTGGTCCCTGTGTAAGGCCTCAAAGTTGGTTTTCATCCCCGTGTAGGATTCTGGCCAGTTTACATCCCTCCGTTCATAGCGTTTGGTTAGTTTTGGTTGCTCCGGCCAAAACAGCTGTGCACCGTTCAAAAGGCCACGGTGCAGTTGAAACACCCAGGGTGAACAGTCCCAAATTGGGTTTTGGCTGGGTCGGGGTAGGCTGGGCAAGCGGGTTGGGAAAATGGGTGAACAAACCTAAAAAAATAAGAAAAAGAGAAAAAGAAAAATAGGGTTTTAATTAAATTCAAAAAAAAGAAGAAAGAGAAAAGAAAAAAAACTCTCTTTCTTTCTTTTTTATCTTTTCTTTTTCTTTCTCCTAATTATTTTAAATTCATTTAAAACATTAAAATATAAATAATCATTTTTTTTATTTTTTTCCTTTTTCCTTTTTCTCATTGTTTATTATCTTTTTATTTTTCGAAAACATTAATTTTTTTCCCTCCATTCCAAAACATTAATTTTTCCAAAACATTAATTTTCTCATTGTCATCCACGCTGTCACCGTCAACGGCGGCGGCTCCATCCCTGATGGACACCCTGTTCCAACGCACCCTCGACGACCTGATCAAGGCCCTCCGCGGCAGCGGCTTTTGATGGAGCCAACCAGCGGCTCCTCCTTCACTCCTATTTCTCGCAGCGCCGTCGCCTCCCCCATCTCACGGCAGTTTTCTCGCAACACCGCCGCTCACCGCCTCCTCGCTCCACTTCCAAAGCGGCAACCATCGATTCGCCGCAACCCTCTTCACAAATCGCAGCCCACCGCCTAGCCGCCCGCTTCGTCCACCACGGACCTCCGCGGCCCACAACAACAGGCAACGCGACCGCCATGCAGCCGGCCCCACCCATCACCGACCAACATAGAGCGGTAGCGCTCTCCTCCCAGCCTCTCGCCCCCTCGTTGCTCACCTCGCCACTGCTCCTCACCATGTCCAAGCAGCCGGCGCGACACACACCCAGGCGCTGCAACACCTCCACCGTCAGCAACACCGACCCAAGACCAACCACGTCCAAGCAGGCGGCGCTCACCTGGCCTTTGACGCTCGATCCACCTAGCTGCAGGGAGACCTCCGACCAGGAGGGAGCGGGGGGAAGGCGGTTGGCCGCCGCAGTTGGCGTGGAAAAGTTGCAGGAAGGGATCGAGGATTTGGAGAAGAAAAGAAAAAAGAAAAGAAAAAAGAAAGAGAGAAAAGGGAAAGAAAAAAAAAAGAAAGAGAGAAAAAAAAAAGAAAAAAAGAAAGAGAGAAAAAAAAAAGAGAAAAGAAAAGAAAAAAAGAAAGAGAGAAAAAAAAGAAAGAAAGAAAAGAAAAAAAAAGAGAAAGAAGAGAAAGAAAAAAAAAAGAAGTGTTAAAAAAATTATGAAGTGTTAAAAAAATTATATTTCAGGTGCAAAAAATTGGAATGTATGAAAATTTAATTAAACAAAATTAATGTAAGAATAAAGATTATAATTTGGGTATTTTAACTAAAAAGTTAAAAAAATGTGGGAGTGGGGCATTTTTGTTGGGTTAACCGGTTGGAAGAAACGGAGTCGGGTGGAATTGATTTGGTTTTGGGTTAAACCCTTACAGGTGGGACCCACAAAGCTGACGTGGCACCGGAAAACTTGCAACGTCAGCTGTTTTGGCCGAATTTTGGCCGAATTTTGGCCGGAGCAACCAAAACTAACCAAACGCTATGAACGGAGGGATGTAAACTGGCCAAAATCCTACACGGGATAAAAACCAACTTTGAGGCCTTACATAGGGACCAAAAAACGCTTTAATCCACTATTAGGGCGTCAGCCTCCCTATTTACCAAAAAAAATATCGACAATGTATATAATACATAAATTTACAAGTATAGCCCTGGTTTTACTCATGTATTTATTGTTCAGCAATTGTTTCAACCATTAACATGTGGCACATCCTGGAAATATAGAATTAAAAAACATAGTGTACTTATTCAAAACATTATCATAAAAATATTTTAAATTTTTTCTACTATTTGTTTGAAAAAAAATTTACGAATTTTACGTGTATATTTCAAAAATTATTTATTCTATATAATATTTTAAAATATTAATGTTTACATCTATTTTAATGGGAAATTTTTTAACTTGCAAATTTAAAAATTTATTTATTATTATAAAGTATTTTAATTCTTTCCATCTATTTTTTTGGACTAAAATTTTAACATGTAAATTTTTTAAAAAAAAATTCTTTATATTGTTATAAAAAATTTCATACTATTTTTTTGCTTATTTTTCTATTATATTAGGAAAAAGAAGAATAAGAAAGAGAATCAAAAACCAAAAAAATATATAAAAAAAAAGAAAAAAATATCTATAATTTGAAAAAAAATATGTGGATATAATTTTTATTAGAAAATATATTTGTGTATATTGCATAACATTCTAAAAATTATTACATAAAAAGTGCCTAAAAATTATAGTTGAAAAATTTATTTTTCTATTTTATTGAAAGGCAAAATCAGAATGTCAATTTTGAGTCACAAACATAAAAGACAAAACTCGGGAAGATTTCGAACCTTTAACTATTGGTTCTGGATTGATTAATTGTTACTTTACCTTTATTGGATTTGAATCCAATTTTTTTTAAAAAAAAAACATTTTCTAAAACCCGTACCATAGGTAGTGAACTAGTATTTAAATATATTTGAAACCTGTCCAAAAAAAAATTATTTGAAAACAATTAAAGCACCTACGTGAGCGGCGGAGATTTGTACTATCTCTTCACTAATTTTGACTGTAAGGGAAAAATTAAAGAATAAGGAAACCACCGTAAACGGTGTGTTTCCGTTCTGACACAAAATATATTTACAAGTTGCTTTTGCCAAAGGGTCTTAACTGAGTATCACTTCAGTTTCCAAGCACATGCTGTCTTTAAAATCTAAGAATCTTCTTCTCATGTACTTTTCAAACACGGCAACTTCTTATTATTGCTAAATAAATACAATAATAATCACTGAAAGATTGCTTCTTTCCTGGTTCATTATACGGGGTGCTTCTCTAATAAGACCCAGAAAACAGATAAACAAAAATCCCACAAAAACCTTATTGCCTATGGATTTCAAGAAGAAACGGGTCCAACTCCTGGTGTTTGCTGTTGGAATCGTCGCTCTCAGTATCGCAGGTGTGCCTTTTGAATCCGTTCTTCTTCCCTCTTTGTTCGTTTTGGTCGTTTTAATTAGATCCAGTTTGCTTGTGAAGTTCAAGTTTAATCCTTTCTCGAGAATCCAGTAAAGTTTTGCTCTGTTTTTGCTATTTTGTGATTCCTATCTTTGGAATTGAATGGAAGAATAGGAATTTGGCGTAGTTGGTTATGGTGAACTGTGCTGCCTTTTGAACTGTTCTGTGTTATTTTTGCATCTGGAGGAGTCACTCTGTGTATATCTGGGTGTCAGATAAGGATTTAGTCGATTGGTTAAATTGCAACTTGTGGTCTTTCTAATCTGGGTTTCCTCAACGATAAAGTAAAAACCTAAGTTTTCTTGTAGACCAGGATCCTCACAAGTGTAGGCTAACTATAGTATTATTGTTTCTGTACTTAGCTTTGCCAGTGTCAGTGAATTGAACTTTTCTTGAAGTGTTTCTGGGCGACTGTACTGAGATTTTGAATGTGGAAGAAATCTTGGGGGGGAGGGATTTGGAAGAGTTGGTCGAATTCCTTAAATTTAGCGTAACAAGAGTTTGGGGTTAGGGTCCTTGCATTTTGATTGTTCCTGGCAATGCGAACTTTGGATTTACTGGCTTTGGGATTTGTAGAACCATCATTTACGATTGATTGGTACCATTGTGTAGATGTGCAAAATATGTGTGTATGAGCAATGCTTGGTTTGTCCTTGTTGATGCCAGCGAAAGAGTGCATCAATTGAATGATGCATCGCTTGTTCTTTGTGGTTCTTGCAATGTACGACTTGGTGAAATGTTATTCATCGTACTGCTGGGTCTGTTATGTAGTGCACTGGATTGGTGCATTTAAGACTTAAAATCCCTAAATTTGTTGGATCTTTCTTTATCCTGCGGATTGGTGAAACTGCAAAGTTCTATCTTGATTAGTATTTCTCACAGACTCTAACTCTTATCTATATGTTTCTCTCTTTAGCTGAGAAATGTCGGGAACTTGTTGGGGAAGATTCTTCATCCCAAAGTGGAAAATTCACCATCTTTAACTGCTTTGACATGAGCACGGGGACCCAAGCTTGTTTAGTGAAGGAAGGTGTAAAGTTATATTTTTACAACATCAGAGCATCTCATGTTGAGAAAGCAAGAAACGTGGCCATTGAGCGTGGGTTGCTTGATGCATTGGGGCAAGGTTTGTCTCCACAAGATGCAGCAAAACAAGCACAGAAAGAAGGAGCGAAGGCAGCAAAGCTGGCGACTCGTCAAGCAAAACGCATCGTAGGACCCATCATCTCTTCTGGATGGGACTTTTTTGAGGCTCTTTACTATGGTGGTACCGTGACAGAAGGATTCCTAAGGGGTGGTGGAACCTTAGTCGGCGCATATACAGGCGCGTATGCAGGGGAGTTGAGCCTCGGACGCGTTGGATATCTTCTTGGGAGTCACTTAGGCAGTTGGGTTGGAGGTAGGATAGGCCTGATGGTGTATGATGTAGTTAATGGCGTGCATTACTTGCTTCAGGTTGTTGAGACAGCTGTTGGAGATGGTGAAGTCAATGAAGCTTCAAACTTTGAAACTTCTGAAGTTTCTGACTCCTTGGAACAAGCTCCTGTTTATGGGAGTTCTGAGGTTTCCGAAGATTCCAACACCTATGATTCTCCTTCCGCAAGCATTGATTTTAACTCTGAGGTTTCTGAAGATACCAACATCTATGAATCTCCTCCTAGTGAAAGCGTGGACGTGAGTTCTGATGTTTCTCAAGATTCCAGCTTCTATGAATCTCCTCCTAGTGAAAGCGTGGACGTGAGTTCTGATGTTTCTCAAGATTCCAGCGTCTATGAATCTCCTTCCTATGAAAGCAGCCAATCATATGACCACACTGAGTTTTAGGTGACATTTGATTTGATCAACTTTTTCCTCTTATACTGAGTTTAGGTGAGTAGAGTTGAGATTGTACTCCAAATATATAGATGATTTATTCTGGTGACCTAATTGAGGTTTGTGCATATGTAGATTATCTTTGATATCTTCCGATTTAGTAAGTCATATAATTCATGTAGTGAATTGTTGTACATCAGTTTTCTTGGCTTTGCTTTTGCTGATGGTGCCAGAAGTCATCTATGTTGCCTTTAGCAAGCCGCTCGAAAATTTCCTCACAAGTGGAATTCGTATCAGTCTGTTTCTCACAACTTTTTTGCTGCTCTTCACGTTCTTAACAGGAGTCGAATTTTAATTATTGATGAGACAATACTACCCACACAGGTATCATAAATCTGAAAAATGGACAAATTTGTACAAGTTATGCCTTGCATAGTCGAAAACTTTGCAAGATGCATGTGATTTTGAAGTCTGCGAAATGGGTAGGCAAGGATACAGAAATTTCATGCTTTGTGTAGTTTGCTTTATTTATTATGTTCTTCTTGATTACTTAATGCTTGGAGGAGTTTGAGGTTTGGTTAAATTGGAAGGCTATGGAGGACAAGGGTTTCCACAGTCAAGCCAGGACCAAACCCAAACAAAACACCCCACTGCAGCCCTTCACCGGTTGTGACCTTACCTTCCTCGATGGACTTCTTCCTCATCTCATCCAATATAAATAGGACCGTACTACTTATAATGTTTCCATACTCTCTCAAAACCTTCCTTGTAGCCCTTAGTCTCTCTTCTTTCAGACCCAGTTTGCTATCAATGTGGTCAAGAATCGCAGGGCCACCAGGGTGAGCAATCCAAAATATGGAGTTCCAATCCTTGATTCCCAAAGGAGTGAATGCTTCCTCCAGGCATTTCTCTATATTGTTTGAGATGGACAGGGGAACATTCCTTGGCAGGTCAACGGTGAGACCATCCTCACCCACTCCTCCAGCAAATGAACAACCCTCATGATCAGGGGAGGAAGGAAGGATTGTCTCTGCAGCAGACACAAGCTCAAACAGTGGGCGCTCGATTGAAGTCTCAGGATCAGAGCCAACTATAACGGCAGCAGCACCATCGCCAAACAGAGATTGCACCACCAGCGAGTCCATGTGAGTATGGGACGGACCACGAAAGATGCTCACCGTTATTTCCGAGCACACAACAAGAACCCGAGCGCCCTTGTTGTTCTCAGCCAAGTCTTTTGCTATGCGGAGGACAGTGCCGCCGCCGAAGCAGCCATGCTGGTAAAGCATGACACGCTTGACTGAGGGGTCCAGGCCAAGTTGGTTGATCAGCTGGTAGTCGAAGCCAGGCAACTCCATGCCTGCTATTGTACAGAACACGATATGGGTGAGGCCCCAATCTTGAATGGCTTTCACTGCTGCCTCCTTCCCTAGCCTTGGCACCGCCTTCGCAATCATCTCTCGCCGTGTGTCCAGAGATGGAGCCATGTATGCGCACAAGTTGGGGTTCTCCTTTAGGATTGCCTCGTTCAGGTAAAAGTGGCGTTTCTTGATCGTTGAGCTCTTGCCTGTTACAAGAAAACATCATATATAGTAAGACACAACTTGCATATAATAGATTGTTTCAAAAGAAAGTAGTTAAGCTCACATATGCGCTTGAATTTTTGTTTAAGCTTGGTCATGTGCTCGCTTCTGGTGATCCTGAAGTAGTAGTCAGGGTAATCAGCCTGTAAGATGTAGTTGGATGGAGTGGCTGTGCCAATTCCCAGGATAGTGGCTGGACCATCGGCTCTCTGGGCCTTTCTCATATCCTCAACACTTCTGGTCGCCATCTGCCTAATATTCTGTACTTTGGAATATGAACCTAGCAGTGAATGTTGCAAGTTGGCTAGAACGATTTCCGCCCTTTTCCCCTCCTTGGTGACAATATTCATTGCCTGGCTTGCCTTTATGAACAACATCAAAGTGTAGTAGCGACCGATCAATTATGCTATATGAAAAAAGAAAGATGTTGTCCAGAACCAGCAAGTGTGTATGAAACATGAATACCGTGAAGCAAAACTCCATTGCTGATGATCTTACTTGCATAGCTTTTAACTATCCCCTTTGTGTCGATAAACACTATCCAGCCTACTGTAGGGTTGGCAGAATTAAATGACTGGAGGGGACTACTACTAAATGTTACTTTAATGACATCAACTAGTTTAGGGTTGGCAGAAAATGACTAGTTGTGAGTCAGCAACTATCTGCCATGTGTTAATAATTAAACTAATTATTCATTAATTGTTAATAATATAATAATTAACAACCATTCAATTACAATATCAGACACCAAAACAACTTTTAGTACTCTCTCCCTTATTTTTTATTAAACCAAATATACAGGAAAAGCCAGACTTTAATTTTGGAGACGGCATGAAAAAAGAAAAACAATAATAACTCGTAGACTATGGAAAGCTAGCATAAAAGCTAGGGGTGTAAACGAGCAGAGCTACTCGCGAGCTACTCGGGATCGACTCGCTGGCTACTCGAATTCGACTCGTGCTTATCAAGCTCGAGCCGAGCTTAGAGGACTATCGAGCCGAGCTCAAGCTTACCAATACTCAGCTCGTAAAGCTCGCGAGCCTTATCGAGTTTTGCTCTTAAGTGTTGAGTAACAAAACGACGTCGTTTCCATTGCAGCTGAAACCCTAGGACTTTACCTAGCTATAAAAGCATATTTTTCTCCTCTCCCTTCTCATTTTCTCTTCTCCTTCTCTCTCTTCCGCCAAGCCCTCCTCTCTGACCTCTCTCCCCCTTCACCCTCTTCTCCCCTCCCGACCACTACACCCGCTACCTCCTCCTCCACGTCTTCCCCTCCCTCCACCGCTTCTGCCTCTCCCGGACGTTGCTTCGACGACACTCTCGCCGTCGTCTTCCTTGGGTTGTTATGGGTTTGGTGGGAGGAGGTTGAGGCTCGGGTCGGCCTCTGTGCCCGTGGGCTCGAGGGACGGCGTGACTGGATCGTCACTGCTTCCGTGAACGGGTAAGCTGCCTTGCTTCTCTCTTTCTTTCCCTTCTTCCTCTCCTCTACTCTTCTTTGTTTTCCCGAGTTGTTGGCTAATCGGGTTGTTGGTTGTGCTCTGGTGTTTGTTTGGTTGAGGATGGTGGCGGGCGTGTATGGTGTTGGTCAGCTGATGGGGTGACGGGCCGGTTATGGTTGTTTTGGTGGCTGGCCAGTTTTGTTGGTGTTTGGCTCGGATGTGTGTTGTTGCTGTGTGGTTCTGCAAATCCGATTTTCCGGTAAGGATCCGACTATTCAATTCGTCCTCTTGTTCGTGTTTTTGTTTGTGTGTGTGGTTGATTTTGGTTTTTGATTTTCGTGTTGTTGTTTGGGTGGTGTGTAGATCCGAGTCGGTAGTGGTTGGATTTGCTCTTTCAAGGTGAAGACGATAAGATGGGGTTTTAGATCCGACCATCAAGCGAGCAGATCCGAGTGCTGGAGTTGAAGATCCGATTCCCACTTAGGAGATCTGAGTGCAAGAGTTGTAGATCCGGCCATGAGCTCTGATGTATTTTTTTGAAAGTAATTATAATTTTTATGATGTATTTTTTTGAAAGTAATTATAATTTTTATGTTGTATTTTTTCTGTAAAAAACCATTATATTTGTTTTTGTTATTTTGCATTTGTTGTATTCGTGTAAATTCGGTAAGGAATTCCTTTACAAAAGTTTGTGAATGAAAAAATTTGGTAGTAAAGAAAATCATATTTCTTTTCTAGTTCAAATATAAAGAAAATAGTAAATAATAAATTAAACGTATGTATTAATATTTTACTATAATTTGTGGAGCTTAATCGAGTCGAGCTCACCCATACCGAGGCCTACCACGCTTAACGAGCCTTAACGAGCCGAGCTTGAGCAGTGGAAAAATTTAACGAGCTCGAGCTCGAGCTCAAATATACAAGCTCGATCGAACTCGAGCTCGAGCTCGAGCTTGAAATTTGCTTAACGAGCTCGAGTCGAGCATGGCACTACTCGGCTCGACTCGGCTCGTTTACACCCCTAATAAAAGCCAAAAGAACATGAAGCACGGTATCAAATAAAGTCATCTAACTAACTACTGTCTAATTACAATATGTTATTCTGGAGAATCAATCTGTGCTTTAATTTTGTCAAATTAAGTGTCTTCAAAAGTACTAAATTCCGTACCATGCATTACCAAACTGAACACTGTTCCATTTTCTATAAAAGTTCTCAATATGTTCAACTGTTCTCCTCACCTACGAAAACTTCATTAAAATTGCTAATTATTATAGGGGATATTGGGGTGAAAAGAAATAGGAATGTATGGAAACTCAGAAGTCTAAAGGTCCAACGCAGAGGCGGAGATAAACTGCATAAGTTGCACCAGTAAGAAGAGCTTACCTTCATAATAATAAATAAAAAAAAAAAAACAAACACTTCTGCCAAAGTATTCCCCAAAGCACAAAGCACAAGAGGGGTAAGGTCTATTCGTTTTAAAAATGCTGACAAGATTAACAGTACCTCTATCCTTGAGGTTCCTATGCTCTTCCATCTCTTCTTTCGCGATGCGGCTCTTTTTGTCGGCCCCTCTCGGGTGTGGTTGGGAATCTAGGGGCAATGTTTCCTGAACTTTATTATCTGATTCTCCATTATTGTCAAGTGGAGCAATGTGTTCAGATCCAGCCATCTTCTCCTTGTGTTAATGGTATCAATGTGAAGTAGCTATGTCCCTTTCTACAGACTGCGCTAAAATGATATTTGCCTAATTAAGACTGTGAGGTGTGTAGCGGCGGGGCGGATGGTAGGCATATGGCATGGCATGTACATAGTTCTTTATATGACAGTGACCCAAAAGAATTGCCTAATATTTCCGAGTCATGCGTAAGCGTCAATAGCTCCCTGTTCTCAGATTCCGGAGGTCACCTCAGCATCAGCAGCAATAGCAGCAGCAACTTCACGTTGGATGATCCATGCAATGCAACAACGACAACGTCACTAGAAAACAGTGGGTCGCGAGATCCTCGTGGAAGAGCAAGTGGCCTTGAATGAAGTGAACCCTGTAAATAGAACTCAATAACCCTGTAAATAGAACTCCATAGAGAGCTAAATGGGAGTGATTTCATATATGATTCGAACTCTTAAGGGAGAGTTAAATCCCGTACAAGAAAATAAGAGAATAGATGAGAAGAGAATACAAGAAAATAGATGAGAGGAGCAGAGTCTAATCCAAATTTTCCATGCCCTTTCACAATAAACCCTACTGTTATATAAACTCTTCTTCGCTAAAATCCACACCGTTCATATTGGACGTCTAGGATTTCAACACATCATCGTCATTAAGTCCTTGAGAGTAGTTTATTACTTTTAAGTTTCTCTTAATAGGCGCTTGATATTGTACCCTTAACCAAGAATGCAGGTGAGGCAACATTCATAACAATACTCCCGCCCTGAAAATGAACCTTGTCCTCAAGGTTCAAGGTGAGTAGACTATGCCAACATTGCCCATGTTCCTCCATGTTGGCCAAAAGGCTGTCTCTAGTGGAAGGCTTTCCCAAGAGGCGCTGCAAAAGATCAACAAATTGAAAAATGCAGCAAAAGGTCATTACACTAAATAGGGTAGCAATGTGCCTGGAGATGTAAATCAGCATTGAATAGATGTGAGCCACTCCAAGATGCTTGAGCTTATATGCAACTTCTCCCACGCATTGGAGCTTTGGAGATAGATCAAAGAAACAGCTTCTTAACTGGTTGTGGCATTGTAATTGAACTGAATGCTTGTAAGAAGACTGGAGCTCAAGAAAAATACATTTGCCTACTTGAAAAATGACATCCGCTCTAACTCTATAGGCAAACATTGTGAAGTGATTTTGAGCTTGCTGCCACTTCCATGTGAAAGAGATTAACAACTCATGATGATTGAGCATGTGAGTTTCCAAGTAAGCACCTCTGGAGTATTCCTTAAAATATCCTGAATCAACCGGAAAATCAAGTACGTAGAGGATTTCTAAAGGACTTAATTCACCAGCAAGTTGAAAGTAGCTACGAGACCAACATTCAGCCCATGGTAGCATAATCATAAGAGGAAAAAGAGCTTCATGCACTATAGAGGACATTGGCTTCAACCAGTAACAAATAAAAGTAGATTCTATAGCATAGAGTTCACTAAAATTATTAAATACCACCTGTTGGAATAAAAGAACCTCCCTTGTCCATGCCATATGCATACCAAGATGCGTGAATTGATGTTGAGATGTAGCATAGGCAAGGACATGATCAGAAGTAGGCAACCAATACACCTCCAAACTCAATTCCAATCCTTGAATTGGTAATAAAATCCAGCCAATAGAAATGAAAACCTGCTGCATAGTGTCAATATAAGACATCGGTTCCCCTCTTCCAACAAAGAGTAAGAAATTAATAGCCTGGTCGGCAATGAGCTGCAACAAGTTCATTGTATGGGTGTGCACAAATTGACAGGTACTAGCCTCGTTGAGTAATGTATATATAGGAGAACCATTGACGCTATTAGAACAGCTGCGTCCTACTATAATATAAGAAATATCAAATTGATTCGGTACTTTGTTTAGCCCAAAAGCACTAAGAACTACAATAGGGGAGGAAGCTAGTGGCTCTGGTTCTGATGAGGCAAATGGATCACCATCATCTACAAGAAAAAGAAACTCAGGTAGAGCTTGCCACCTAGGATTGTGGTTGTACTTTTCATCACAAGTGTAATAGAATCCATAGATTCGTTGGGCCCTCTTTAGAGCAACTTTAACAAGGAGATTCTGAAGAGGAAGCTGGTGTAGTGTAGAGAAATTGCAGAAGAAATTCCAGAATAGAGAAGCAGGGATTGATTCAGACCTGGGCAATGAAGGTGGAGAGGTGCCCACTACTGGATTGACAAGATCTTGTGCCAAAGTTATATGTTGCAACTGAGGTGGATGACCTTCGAAGCATTCAAAATCGATGGAAGGGTCTTGCTTAACAAGTGTTGCAGTCAAAGAATCTTCGCCCACCAAGTGTTTGTGTTTATGCAAATATGAAAACTCAAAGGGAGTAGGTTGAGGGAAATCACAAAGGCCATAATCAATAGTAGAATCGGTAGGCAGAATAGATTGATCTCCGCTGGGGACAACATCAGGTGAAGGTTGAGCTTCTTCTACGGAAAACGACGATAATTTTTCTGCAACCTACTTGAGCAGCTCTTTGATATCCGACACATCCTTACACAGCTGCGTTTGTGATTCATGAAGAGCTTTCACATATTCCTCCAAAATCGTGTAACGATTGCTCTCCGCCATGGCAGCAGAGAGTCAATGAAAGCACCAATGAAGTGAACCCTGTAAATAGAACTCTATAGAGAGCTAAATGGGAGTGATTTCATATATGACTCGAACTCTTAAGGGAGAGTTAAATCCGTACAAGAAAATAAGGGAATAGATGAGAAGAGAATACAAGAAAATAGATGAGAGGAGCAGAGTCTAATCCAAATCTTCCATGCCCTTTCACAATAAACCCTACTGTTATATAAACTCTTCTTCGCTAAAATCCACACCGTTCATATTGGACGTCTAGGATTTCAACACATCATCGTCATTAAGTCCTTGAGAGTAGTTTATTACTTTTAAGTTTCTCTTAATAGGCGCTTGATATTGTACCCTTAACCAGGAATGCTGATGAGGCAACATTCATAACATTGAAAATGGGCCCCTGGCGGCGGCGACAGAAGGAGATGAGGATTGCCCTAGGCTCATGATTACTGTTGGAGCACCGACTATTTTCGGCATGGCAACCTTCACACTGCTGATCGCCGGCACTCACGTGCTGCCTAATCCGGTGTTGGCTGCCGGCGGCGCCGGGGTGGTTCTTAGTTTTGTAGTTGTGGTTTGTGGTATGCTTTACCGATGCTTTCGACGGCAACACCCGTCTGTTGCCAATTGGACGATGTGGATTGGGTATGTGCTTTTTTCATGTCCTTGATTTCTTTGGCGGGGATATTGCTGGCATGGGTTGTAATCTAGAGCCTCAAAGATGCTGGAAAATGATATATCGATTTGGTAGACACTCAAACGATGAGGCTCTTTTATCATTGTATTTTTTGTATATCAGTCAAGGCCATTGTACCCTTCACGTTGATTCTTTTGTTTAGATTTTTTGTATCAATGTGGTTTTGAAGGGAATACGTCCTCTTCTTCAAACAGGGATAGCGAGGACGTCCCTGTTAAATAAACATCATAATGATCCTGTTGATAGGGCTCCTCTCCTATAAACAGGCATATAGGAGTATGCATTGAAAATGATATGAAAATATAAAATTACGTACATCGTCTAACATAGTAGCTAGTGACAAGTTGCGGCTTACAAAAGCAAGAAGCAGGCTCAAATAGTTTTGACAACATATTCCTAACTTTGCATCGTATTCCAAGTTGCTGCTTATGTAGGAAGAAGCAGGCTCAAAGTCTTATGAATGTGGATATGTACAAATTATTTTCTTATTAGTGTCTCATTTATATGCATTCTTTTATTGTTATTTATTTTGTTTCATTCCATAGTGAAATCATATCATGAAATTGTTGTACTCTATTCTATAAATTGTCCTGCAATAATTTAAAAAAAAAGCTTACAAACAAGGACAAAAAAAAACACAAAGAGTATGCACATAGCTTGATTATCGATATGGGGTGCTTATTTACTTTTTTTGGTTTCATTCCAATGTGAAATTATATCATGAAATTGCTTCGAATTTTTTGTTGATGCATATGCTGCTTACTGAATTTCCCTTGGATGGAATAGTTTAGAGGTCTCCGTGATCAGGCAGCAGTAGTATTTTTATGTAAGTTCGATGTAGTGGAAGTGCAGATCCACAATATGCTTATAGCATAGGTTTATGTATCGCCATCTCTGATGAGATCTTAAGATATGTTATGTGCTTAGGATCTAGCGGGCTTGAGTTGGGGACTGAATTGATGCTCTCTTGCATCGAATTTATTCCTCAACCCGCCGCGTATATCTTTGTTTTAACATTTCGTAGTAATATATTATCAGCTATATTACTTGGGGAAAAAAAAAAAGGAACCGGATTAATATCTCGAATTTCATTTTGTTTCCCTGTGATTTTCCTCCTTTTTTTCTTATTATAAGACGTGTTCTCCTGTTTATGTTTGTTTATTATTTTATCCTCTATAGCTTCATATCTCACATGGTTGTCGTACCAATGCTACTGCTTAACTTTCCTTATCTTGAACCTGTTGAGAAGCATCTGATCTTCATTAATTATTATAGGGCTTGGAGAACCATTTCTTTGTTGGTGCAACACGTGAGACAAATAAACAATATAGTTTTTTATATGTACATCATATTTTTATTAATAACGCACGGCTTCAAAATTAAGAAGAGAAAATCAGGATGACGAAGTGTGCCAATTATGTTGAAGTCCATACCATTCAAAAAGTTTGATTCAATGCTTCATCGACATCTGGCTATTCAAAACTCCGAATGGGTGCATTCGTTGATACAAAGGTCAAGACATTGTGTTTATAGACTATGTATGATACTATATTGTTACTTAAATGACTAGTTGTGACTACTACTCTATGTCACTTAATGACATCAACTAGCTTATATATATGTTTATAGAGTATCAACCAATTTGTACAATTTTAATTATATCAATCACCTAGTCAATAACTCTGAATGTTGAACCTGGCATTTTCTTCACACCCGCAAGCAACTCTCATCTAACTGTTCAGCGCTCGAGAATCAATCTGTTTTTACTTATCAAATAAGGTTGCGGCCTTCAGGTTTGTAGAAGTTCTTTACTCCGTGCCATGCATATACCAAACTGAAAAGAATTTCATTTTCTAACTTCTCAATGTGCAGTAATACCACATTAAAATTGATAATTTACAAGCTGGATGGGTGAAGAGAGGATATAATCAATCGTTGAAAAAATGTGCTTTGAAGAATACACATAGATCAGGGGTAACAACCTAGATTCTAGGACAAATTGATTTAGTTATCTATATTTCACCTTTAATTAAAATAGACGTATTCAATGTGGGGTTGGTCCAAGTAGTAAGCGATTTGGTTCCGCTTAAGCGAGGTCTCGGGTTCGAGTCCTCGTGTACGCAGAAAATTCCCATTGGGAGACTCACCCACCATCCCAGGTGCGCGACGCGGGTCGACCGGATTCGTCGAGACAAAGCTCTGGATACTCGATGGGAAACCAAAAAAAAAAAAGTTAGATGTATTGGCCATTGGGAGACTCACCCACCATGTTGAACAAAGTTCCGCTCCACAACGTGAACAATGCTCCGCTACCAGATTGTTGAACTATGCGCAGCACAAAGCACTAACTTTTTACACAACGAATCTCGTTGCACAGGCAGACTGTGCTGATACTAAGCAAGACTAACTTGCGCAGGCAGGTTGGGCAGAACCCAAGTTGGAAAAGATAGAAAAACTCATAAACAATAACAACCAGACAATAAATAAGAATAGAGAGAATACACTCTCAAAATACTCAGAGAGAAATGGTTGAATGCTAGAGAGAAAAGCTAGAAAGCTTGGGATATATTTTCCATTAGAAACTAGGGCCTTTATATAGGCTACAAAATTAACAATCTAACCTAGAAATTAGGAAACCACCAAATCAAATAGATATTTAACAATCAAGATCAAATCTAGATCATATCAACCTAGATATAATCTAGACAACTAAATCTTAATCTTTGACTAGATAATAAAAACAACCAAGATCAAATCTAGATAATAACTACCTAGATTTAATTTAGTTTGGTGTTGATTTTAACACTCCCCCTCAACACCAACTCCCGCTCTTTCCACCATGCCGAGCTGATGACAGAAACGTTCAAACTTGCTGCCACACAAGCCTTTTGTGAACACATCTGCGACTTGATCTTTAGTCTTCACCTGCCTCAGCTCCACTTCTTCTTCAAGGACTTTTTCCCTGATAAAGTGATAATGAACTTCCACGTGTTTAGTCCTTGCATGAAACACAGGATTCTCAGCCAAACGTATTGCTGATTGATTATCATAATACAAAGGAATTGCATAATCAGTTGACTGATGCAAACCCTTCAACAGCTGCACAAGCCAAGTGCTCTCTTGAGCTGCCATTGCTGCAGCTCGATACTCTGCTTCTGTTGTGGATAAAGACACCGTTGGTTGTCTTTTACTACACCAGGAAACTACTCCAGATCTGAGTTTAAAACCATACCCAGTAGTTGAACGTCGGGTATCATGATCACCTACATAGTCAGCATCACAGTAGCCAACTAATCTGCAGTCTCCACCTCTCTTGTACAGAATTCCATTGTCAAGTGTACCCTTGACATATCTCAAGATTCTTCTGATTGCTTCCAAATGAGGCTTCTTTGGGTTTTGCATATACCGGCTCATCACACCGACCACATAGGAGATGTCTGGTCTTGTTTGAGCCAGATATATCAAACTACCCACCAACTGACGATACATCGTTGCATCTTCTAAATATTTTCCTTCATGAGCACACAACTTAGCATTCGGCTCCATAGGCGTCGATATTGGTTTGCAATCGTGCATTCCAAATTTCTTCAGCAGATCTCTGCAGTATTTTTGCTGATGAAGAAAGATACTTTCTTGTGTACGGTCAATTTCAAGACAAAGAAAGTGCTTAAGCTGTCCAAGCTCTTTCATCTGGAAGCATACTGACAAATTCTGCTTTGTCTGGAGAATGTCCTCTTCATTATCTCCTTGAGGATTAAATCATCCACATAGACCAGCACTATAGCTAACTTCCCTCCACTAGCTTTAAAAAACAAGCTAGAGTCTGCAGTTGTCACAGCATAACCACCCTAGACTAAAAACTCATCAATTTTTCCATACCAGGCCCTTGGTGCTTGTTTTAGTCCATAGAGAGCCTTTCGGAGTTTACATACATACTCGGGATGATCTTGACTCTCGAAACCCTTTGGTTGATTCATGTAGATCTCTCGATCCAGCTCCCCATGCAAAAATGCATCCTTCACGTCCATCTACCACAGGTTCCAGTTCTTACTAGCTGCAAGCATTAGTAGAACTCGCATAGTTGTAAGCTTTGTGACTGGACTGAACGTTTCATCGTAGTCTAGTCCATACTGTTGAAAGAATCCTCGAGCTACCAAACGAGCCTTGTACCTCTCAATCGATCCATCTGTGCGATGCTTTATCTTGTAAACCCATTTGCAAGAAATAGACTTTACTCCTCCTGGCAATGGCACAAGCTCCCAAGTCTGGTTATGATCCAATGCTGCAAGCTCCTCTTCCATAGCTTTAATCCATCTTGAGCTCAAAGATGCTTCTTCAAAACTCTCAGGTTCTTTCACATCTTCTACAACAGCAGCATTGGCATACTTGGGATTCGGCTTCTTAGGTCTTACCAACCTTCTCGGCTGAGCTGGCGGTTCAGCTGCAACTAACTCGCCTTCTTCACTTGACTCAATATCTCCACTTGGCTCACCTTCTCCATGCTCTGCTACACTCAGCTCGCCTCCTCCACTCGGCTCGTTATCTCCACTTGGCTCACCTTCTTCACTTGGCCTAACTTCTTCATTTGGCCTTTGGTGCACACCTGTTCGCCAAGGTCTTTGAGCTACTGCTACACCATCTCCACCATCTTTTAAAACTTCAGCTTCTCTTAAACTTAGCTGAACTTGAGAAGACTCCACTATCTTTTTCAGATTATCTGAATCTGGCAGTGCTTGCTTATCTGAGGACCACCATGTAGACGCTTCATCAAACACTACATTTCGGGATGTATAGCATTTCCCAGTAGTTGGATCATAGCATCGCCATCCTTTTCTCTGACTGTCGTATCCCACAAAGATACAATGCACAGCCTTCTTGTCCATCTTGCTACGTAAATGGTTAGGTACATATACATAGCAGACACAACCAAACACTCGAAAGTAGCTAACAACAGGCTTCTTCTTCCATAGTATCTCAAAAGGTGAGAGAAAATCCAACCTTTGTTGAGGGAGCCTATTGATCACAAAGGTTGCAGTCTTCATTGCTTCTGCCCAAAAACGTCCAGGAACATTTTTAGCGTGAAGCATACTTCGACAGGCTTCAGCCAAATGTCTGTTCTTCTTCTCTGCAACACCATTCTACTGTGGAGTGTTTGCACATGTGAATTGATGGCGTACTTGGCACCCTTGAAGAAAATTTAAAAACTCCTCTGAGGTATACTCTCCCCTGTTGTCAGTATGAAGACAACGGATCTTGCTGCTCAACTCTGCTTCTACCGTCTCCTTGAACTCTTTAAACTTTGAAAGAGTTTCAGACTTCTTCTTTATAAAATGAACCCAAACATGTCTTGAGTAGTCATCAATGAAGGTCACCATGTACCTCATCCCACTGATCCAGGATTGCTTCACAGGTCCAAATACATCAGAATAAGCCAACTCTAATGGTTCCTTTGATTTGAACTTCGAATCTTCATACAGCAACTGGTGTGCCTTCCCGTATTGGCAGTCTGCGCACACAACATCCTTTCTGACTTCAAGCTGTGGAAGCCCTTTCAGCATCGACTTCTGCATCATCACGTCTAGCTTGGAATAGCTAACGTGACTCAACCGCATATGCCACAACTCTGTTGTTTCGCTTCTCCTTGTCTTGTCTACATATGCCGTTTCTGCAGACATCACGTAGATTGACTCCAATCTCCGTCCTTTCATCACTGGATCTTCCGTCACCTCCAGACCTTGATATACTTTAACATCTTGTGGGCCAAATAGGACAAAGTGACCAGAAGATATTAACTGTGATACCGACAGGAGATTCTTCTTCATGCCTGGAACGTGATAGACATTTTGGAGTGCCACTTCAACATCACCTTACTGAGGAGAAACAGTCGTGTTACCAACATGGGCTATTGGTAACTTGGAGTTGTTTGCTATCACCACCACACGGCTACCTGTGTATTCTGACAAATCCTGCAGCTTGGCTTTGTCACCTGTCATGTGATTTGAACAACCTGAATCAACAATCCAGTCATTCGCATAATCGATTTGATTATTTGTTGTTGCCGTAAATGCAAAATCTTCATCTTCTGCAGTAAACATGCTTCAGGATCCCATTCTTCTTCATCTTTGAATGTGCCAGCATTGCTTTCCATAGCTTTCTTCTTAGACCAACAGTCTTTCGCCATGTGTCCCTTCTTGTTACAGTTGTAACACTTTCCTTCGAACCTCCTTCCATTGGAATAGTTCTTCGAGCCTCCTTCACGAGTGCTCGTCTCACCATGATGACTTTTAAACTTGTCACCATTCTTCTTGGATCCACCACCATCATGCTGCTTGGAATTCCACTTGCTCTTCTTTGCATAGAGTGCCTCTTCTTCATTCCTCAGCGAGACTCCTCCCATTTGC
This sequence comes from Turnera subulata, assembly GCA_028386065.3. Taxonomy (NCBI): domain Eukaryota; kingdom Viridiplantae; phylum Streptophyta; class Magnoliopsida; order Malpighiales; family Passifloraceae; genus Turnera; species Turnera subulata. The sequence continues at coordinate 91,068 of JAKUCV010004914.1, forward strand.
TTAGCTAAGTCTTCTTGACCGGCTAGCAAATTCTCAAACTCCTTAAGTGATGGCTGTTTTGGCCAACCTTGTACAGCAGCAGGAAAGCTTCTAAATTCCGGCCTTAAACCATGGATAAGAATTCTCTTCATCCTGGAATCGCTGATAGACGCTTCTGGATCCAACTCCAAAATGTCTCGGCACAAGAACTTCACTTTGTGAAAGTATTGTGCTATTGTCATGCTGCCTTGTGTCACCGACAACAACTCGTTCTCTAAAAGTTGAAGCTTTGTATCATTCTTTTTAGAGAACCGAGTGACAAGTGTATCCCAAGCTTCTTTTGGAGTTTCAGCTTTCTGTATGCATTGCAGCATTTCCTTTCCTACTGTTGTCTTCAAAGCGAACATTGCCTTCCCCACTTTAATCTTCCACTTCCGCAACTCTCCTTTTGCATCTGCAGGTTGTGTAACCTCGGTACCATTGACCACTTCCCACAGATCTTGTCCTTGCAAGTAGGACATCATGCAGGTTGACCACGTACTGTAGTTGTTATTGTTGAGCTTCTCCATTGCGCCGATAACTTGAAGGTCGGTCATTGTATCGACAAAGATTCTCACAAAACACCGCTACGTGATCTCCCGAAGAAGGACCTGCTCCGCTACCAGATTGTTGAACAAAGTTCTGCTCCACAACGTGAACAATGCTCCGCTACCAGATTGTTGAACTATGCGCAGCACAAAGCACTAACGTTTTATACAACCAACCTCGTTGCACAGGCAGACTGTGCTAATACTAAGCAAGACTAACTTGCGCAGGCAGATTGGGCAGAACCCGAGTTGGGAAAGATAGAAAAACTCATAAACACTAACAACCAGACAACAAATAAGAATAGAGAGAATACACTCTCAGAATACTCAGAGAGAAATGGTTGAATGCTAGAGAGAAAAGCGAGAAAGCTTGGGATATATTTTCCATTAGAAAATAGGACCTTTATATAGGCTACAAAATTAACAATCTAACTTAGAAATTAGGAAAGTACCAAATCAAATAGATATTTAACAATCAAGATCAAATCTAGATCATATCAACCTAGATATAATCTAGACAACTAAATCTTAATCTTTGACTAGATAATAAAGACAACCAAGATCAAATCTAGATAATAACTACCTAGATTTAATTTAGTTTGGTGTTGATTTTTAACACACCATACCCAGGTGCGCCACGCGGTTCGACCAAATTAGTCGGGCAAAAGCTCCGGATATCGGATGGGAAACCAAAAAAATAGGTGTTTTGGTAAGTGAGATAAGAATAAATTTTTGAAAAGCTTATTTTGTTTTTGCTCGAAAAAAATAAATTAATGTTCCATGGACTCTTCAAAACTATAAAGTTTTGCCCCCTAGGCTTATTTTTCTTAAACAACAATCATTAAGGAACCTGACACCTGAGGGAGTAGAAACTTAGAAGTCTAATGTCCCTCTAGTTCCTGTGGGGTAAGACATGAGAAAACGAACATTCAAGATTACAACCTGCCGTTGTTCTTACTAAGACATGATTAATCAACGATACTACTTAATTGGTTACTAAACCAAAAGGCATGCATCTCGAAGGTATCCAACTTTAAATCAAGTAAGACTGGCATGACTCAACCGAAACAGTGAGCCTAGGTGGCTTGCCAAAGGAAACATGGAATTTCAAGCAATGCAATAGGCGTTTACCACCATGAGTACTATACCAGCGTGGGCGTGAAAATTGCAATCGTTTTCGATTTCTTAGTAAGGAGAGCCTATTCTCTCCAAGATGAAGCAAGATTAGCTCATGTATCTAAAGCACAAAACGAGTGAGATTTTAGGTTGGAGTCCCATCATAATCCATTAGTATAGGAAAAAAAAAAAAAAAACAGAAAGATTGGCTATTCCTCACGGGAATAGTGATATTTCTTCATATAAAAATCAAACCCACAACCCAACTCAACCCATCAATTAGTGCTCTCCCAATAGTCAATTTTTAAGAAGAAAATGATTAACCAATGTGGGGTTCGTCCAAGTGGTAAGCGACTTGGTTCCGCTTAAGCGAGGTCTCGGGTTCGAGTCTTCGTGTACGCAGAAAATCCCCATTGGGAGACTCACCCACTATACCCAAGTGAGCGACGCGGGTCGACCGGATTAGTCGGGGCAAAGCTCCGGATACCGGATTGGGAACCAAGAAAAAAAAGAAGAAAATGATTAAAAAACAATCCTAGTACCAAGGATACCGGTCCTGGCCCAGTGATCCTTCTTTCCTAAGTGGCCTATTGAGTTCCCCGTTGTTTAGAAAAGAGCTCAAGCCCAGTAAGTAAGGCCTGGCGTTAGAAGGATTGATTGTTTTTTCTTTCATGGGGTTTTATGGATGTCAAGTGGATAGAGGCCAATTTGGGCCATGTTTTCATCATTCAAAGCCCAACCTTGTTATCTCATCAATTTCGTAACAATATTAATCTTAAATTTAGTCTCTTCTTGCTTTCAGATCTCTATTTGGATTGGGCGTTATATATAGGATATGAGAAGATAGATATATTTTTTTTTTATATACAATATTTAGTTATTATTTTGTCAAGAAATAAAGTCAATATATTAATTATTTTAAGGAGTACAAAGTCAAAAACCCTTTTTTTTTTATCTCGATTCTATAGACCAGTAGTGGTTCAACCAATACTCTACAGGGTGGTCTGTTGTGGATGATTGTTCTTGTGTGTTGTTAAACTAGGTGACTAGTGTCTCATCTCCTTTATTATCAAAATCAATATTATTTCTATCACTCTCATTCCTACCGTCAATCCCACTTTTATGCTTTCCCCCTACTCTTAATATCGTCACAATTTATGTATAGGTGTATTATACTACATTAAAATTAGTGAATTATACAATAATAAATAGTTAAATAGAGGGCCATTACGCAACCTCAAGTAAGAAGCTTTAGGGTGAGGGGACTAGTGTTTACCTAGTCTAAATTCTTTATTTTAATAAAATAAAAATTAGCATATATTTAAAATTTCCAAAACCTTCCATTTTTGTATTGCTAATTGTTAACTTGCTTTACCTCTACCTTATACAACCTCATTGTTTGATTTATCCAAAGTAACAATTCTTTTCTTTTATATTTTGCTTAACCTCTTATTGCACCTTGTACCACTACTTATAACGATGAAAAAAGAAAAAGAAATAACAAAGACATGTAGAACATCAAAAAGCTGATCTTACATGTATTAACTGGTCATCTATTCTGTATGCAAAGGGTAGTACTTGACTTGCTTAAAAAAATAGTACTACTTGACAAAAAAAAAATCGACAGTATTTGCAACCGGCCCCTTACTCTTTTTGTTACATCCGTTTGTTAAATTGCCCATAAACCCTAACCCCTAATCCAGCACCGAACCGGATCAAACTATGACTCTTTAATTGTGAGAATTTATTTTCCTTGTTAAGAACTTATTACGTGTCCCTAGAACACAAGACTAAAAAATTCTTTATGATTTAATTAAATAAATAGGACATTATTATTTTACCCTCACTTTTACCCCAAATTTTGGCCCCCTAGTAATATTTGAAGGGTTATTGTTATTACTCATCACCGGTTTATTTTGGGCTTCACTGTTTCTGGTTGGCCTACACAGGAGCTCAACATGAAGGAAGTTATTGTTCGTTCAAAGGGCCAGAGGCCCAAAGACCATTAATTATTGGACATTTTTTTTTTTTGGTTACAATGAGCGACATATAAAGCTCAATTTACATGAAGACCAGCATGATAACTATCAATGTGTAAACTACGCTTAACATGGCGTGGTGGAACTTGTAGAAACCGGAGTTCTGCATCAAGACTTCACCCTCTTTTAAAATTTATGATTTCTAAATAAATTTTATACACTTTGGGGATCAGCACCTCAATAGAAACTTCACAAATTGAATTTAACAATTCTTTTGATAAGTAGATCAGCACCACATAATATGTATTCCTAAAACAGGGATTGGTTTTTTTTTTTTCTAAAGAAAATTAACAACAATGTAGTTGATTATTAAAAGCAATTAGTGACATTATTGTCAAAAAAATCTTACTAAAATAAGAGTTTATACCAACCATCAATCTAAATAACTTGGTTAATTTGGTATTCTTGCAAAAAAAAAAAAAAAGAGGGTGAAGTCTTAGTTCGAGTTCCACTAAAACAGAAAAATCCAACCCAGAACTAATCTTCATAATTCCTACACATAAAGAATTTGACAAACGACAAAATCTCTCAAACCTAATTAACTTTATATACATAGTATAGATATGAAAATATGCAAAATTTTAACCCGTTTTCTTTTTAAAACAATTACAGGTGTCCGTATTTTTTTTTCAAACAGTTTCTTTTTTTCAAAAAAAAACTACAGACGAATATTACGTGTAGTTATTATTCTCAAAAAAAAAAAATTGACAACCATCACTCTCAATATATATCATGACCACGACACATGGTGTCGTGTGCTTGCCACACACCAAGTTGTGATGGGCACAGTTTATTTGACTTGAACCATAGCCAATGAACATGCAAATTGGTCCCTTAAAAGTTGCTAAACACTGTTTTTGCCTTTTCTCTTTGATAATAACTTGTATTTATTAAATTTTGTGCTATGCTTTTATTATAAAATGGAAAGCATTTCATTTTCGCATCATGGCACGAACCATGCCGCAGTATGTTTTTAGAAGACCACACCAATTATAGGCAACACTTAATTGACCAGTCATATGATAGGTCAATTAAAAGAATGGAATTGTATAATCATACAATATATATGCTAAGGAAATGATCCTTTACACATATATTAGTTGCATATATAGTCACTAAAGCATTGTTGAATCACATAATTATAAACAACAATATACCCCAAGGATGGTCTTTTTTTTTTTTATGCACATGCATGTTTGTAAAAGAAAGGAAATTAATCAAGTGATTTTGGTTTAATAAGCAACAACTCTCTTTGTATTATTTTTTTTCCTTTGACTGACATCAAGAAATTGGAATCAAATTAAAATAGAAACGTTATTAGAATCATAAACATTGACGTCATTAGCTTGAACTCAACATGTTAAGTTACAACTGTTCTAACTAGCTTACCAAAAACTACATAGAACTCTTGATTACATTTTTAAATATAAGTTAGAACTAGGAAGACCAAAACCCTACCCTACCCTTTCTTTGGAAAAAGGGTAGGATAGAAAAAGGTGCTCCAATCCCTGCGTCGAGTTGTCGCGTAGGTAGGTCCTTGGTGGTAGTGAAAGTGGCCAAATTGGCCAAAAAAGAATCATATAGTAAAGTGTATCTTCGATCATTGTAATTATTATCTTTTTGGGTGATTCCACTGTAGGATAACTTTTTTTTTTTTTGAACATCACTGTAGGATAACTTGAATGTATCATAATGTCAACATATCGATAGGATGTAATATATTTTAGTTAACCTTTTCTTGAATAAACTATACATTATTTTTATTCATCCAAATACTATACATTATTTTTTAGCATAAAAAACTATGCATTATTTTGGATGGAAATGATAAAATTTGTGTTTTTCCTGTATAATCTTTTTTTTTTTTATAAAGAATCAATTCTGATAAGGTTGTGTTCATTCCATTACAGAAGCTTGCTGGAACTATTAAAAAGTCATGATCAATTGCTCCAAAATCTTGCTCGATCAAAGTCATGAAAAATAGGAGATATCTAGTTATTTATGTAATTTTTTTTTTCACACAGGTGTCCCAAAAAGGAGTCAAGAATAAGAAGAAACTCCAAAGCTGCAAAGGATACACATATATATATTGATAGCCATCACAAAAAGAGATTGATATTCACCATTGAATGGAAAGCAAAAGGCGAAAACATAAGATATGAAAAGCACTCTTGATGAGCAGAGTTTTAAGATCGTGAAAAAGAACAATTCCCATGACATTAAATGTCAACATGATTCACTTAAAAAAGTGGCCATCCAATTTATGTAAGGACACCCTTTTTTTCTTTTTAATGTAAGGACACCTTGTCTGTTATCGAATTGACAATGGAGGAATCTGGAGCCAGAAAAATAATGGAATGAGATACTAGTGTCCCATAAGCAAATGTACACAGCAGATGGTGCCAAAATGTCTTCTGTTGCATAGAAGTAGTGATCTTAATGACTCCCAAATATCAAGTTCAAAAAAAAAAAAAATGACTCCCAATTATCAAAGTCTATCTCAAAGGCACACCTTGCATGCCAACTTTGCATAATCATTTTTTTTTCTAATTCTGGTTCCTGAATATTCAAATTGTTTACTATAGGGTTAAGGGCGCTAATCTGTTGGAATTATTTAATATATATGGGCTTATATTATTAATTATAATTAAATTAAAGACTGACTAATTTTATGGGGTCATTAAGTGATCTATTTTGGGCTCTAGAGACATCTTGTTGGTATGGGCTTTCATGTGTAGAAACCCAATACTAGTAATTAGAGTTTTATGGGAACCCTAATTGACCTAGTATATAAAGGATATAATATAGGGTTGTGGTCCCCAAGATTATTCCTGCGTCAGTTTTCTCTGCCCCCATCACAGAAAAACACACAAGGCGTTGGAACCAAATCTTGGAAGCTCCCAATCCTCTCCGGTCAACGTTCAAGTTTGTTCATCATTGATTCAGGTACGCCTTACTATACCTGATTATTGTTCTTGATTGTCTAATAATTTATCAAGATATTTGAGACATAAAGTAATTATTCTAACAAGTGGTAGCGGAGCCTGCTTGATTAAATTATTTGATGTCAAGATGAATCGCATGAATGATTTTGTTTCGACAAATCAATTATCAATTGTCGATTTCCTTTTATTGTCAATGAGTCCATTCAATTTTATTTGCACGTGATCCATTGTCAATTTGGTTTTACTTTGCACGACTTAATGCCTTGTTTAAGGCTTTGTGCGATTTGTACTTTATTGAATTTTGTCGCATCTGGTTGAGATCGAAAATCGCATTCGGTGCAAGCAATTTTTCGTGTGACAATTTTGTTTTGGTCTTGGTATGATCAATTGTCAATTTGTTTATCTACGCATATGACTCGTGACTTGAAATCTGGAATGATAATATATTGTTTCTTTTGCCAATAAAGAAATATTTACTCGGGCAGTATGTGTTTCAAATTGTTATTCTTTCTTTTGGCATTGATCGCTGAATTATCAGCATATTGTGGCTGCTTAGATTGGTTGATTATTGCTTTTTGGATTCAACATATGAGCATACAATTTAATTTACAGTTTCTAGACTATATTATTTTATTCTGTCTAGTATTTATTCTGTAAATCAATTTGTCGTGTGGCATGCGCCACATTCAGTTGAGGAATTTTGAAATTGATGCAGAAGGTTTAAATCGCATACGGTGAGTGATTTGTTCAGCAGATTTTACTTTGGTCCCTATAGTTTGGTTTCTGTCATTCCAGTCCTTATATGATAGAATTACAATTTAGTCCTTGCGAGTATATTGTTTTACAATTTGCCCAAGTCGACTAAAATTAAGGAATATTTTATTCCTTGCAAAACATATGTTTGAAATTAAATTCAATATTTCGTATTATATTATTTTGGGATGTCGAGTATTTTAGTAGATTAGTTGAAGCAACATGTTACCAAAGTAACCTCTCTTGCGTAGATTAATCTATTTTAAAATATGAGATGCTTGTATGTGAAATTTATGCGAATAGTATATCAGCCCAAAGGAGGATTATTATTTGGCCAAATTTCACATACACTTGTGGTGATAAATATGTGACGATTATCAGGTATGCCATATGGGTGATAAGTCGATCCAAAGAAAGGCTTATTATTTGACAGGCCTAATTGTCAATATTTGATAACTATACTGAGAGTACCACTTACAAGTTGATATTTTCTGTCCATAGACTAAAATATCAATATTGTGCTAGGTATCTTGATGGGGCCCACCACATGGATTGAATTTAATTACTATGTTTTGCATACAGTTTAATGAAATGTGAGCTGAATGTGTTTAATTCTTTATTAAGTTACAACTTCTACTTATTTGGTGTGTAAGCATCAATCTTAGTGATACTAATGACACAAATTTTACGATCTGGATGAGAACATTATGAGTGTTCTTAATTGCATAAGATATATGCTATGCGCTAAGGAAAGACTAACTTACCCCTCATACAGATAAAATTTTCCATAAGGTTAAGCGGGATATTTAGAGGTGGGAATTTTATAATCGCATGAGTCTCATGATCATAAGACATGCAATTCCAGAAACCTTTAGGGGGCAGTATGTCCAATGAGGATAAAGTTAAAAGTTTCTTGAGAAACTTTTAAAAGCACTTTGCCCAGGGCATAAAGGTTGAAACAAATTTATTAGTATCAAAATTTGTTTCTAAAAGCATAAAGGATAGAGAATATAAGGGAATATATCATTGAGATGTCTCATTTTTCTCTAATTCTAAAGGCATTAAAGTTACAGCCTACTACAGTTTTGCTCATATTTGGTATTTATATATCATCTTGCACTCTATGGTGAACCTAAAGTGAGTAAAATACTCAAAAGGAATCAAGATTTCTTGGTAAGATTATTATGTGCAAGAAGATGATATATTTAAAGAGAGCATTCAGAAAATGCTTGATTGGCAAATTCCTCTAAGGATCACAAAAGAAAAGAGGAAATAAAGCTACAATTGGGATACCACAAAGGAAAGTGCAAAAGTAACAAGCTTTGGTATTTACTTATTACTTTTGCAAGAAGGATGGAAATAGTAAAATATCCCAACTATGCGCCATTGGGCGTGTTGAGAAAGGTATTTAGTTTATTTTGAAGTCAATTTGACTTATGTACCAAGACACACTTTATGGATAGAATTCAGTTTTACTATTCAGATAAGTGTATCTATGCAAGATGTAACGCCCCGGATTTTCATAATTTGATTTTCGGGATTTCCAGAATTTTTATTCCAATTTTACCCTTGTGGAATTTCCGGATTGTTGGTTATGGAAATAAATTATTATCCTTGGGAATAATGTTTTGAGGTCGGCAATATAAGGGGTTTGAGTTTCGTCGGAAACGGGGACTTGTTCCGGGGTGAAACGGAGCTTTAACGTAGTTGTCTGTGAAACTACGTCGTTTTGCTTAATGGAAAAAAAAAACAAAAATGTGGGCGCGTTGACCAGGCAGGGGTTGACCGCACCTAAGCGGACGACGGGTCGTCCACTAGGGCGGCCAACCCTAGCCCGATCCCGTTTCTTTTTTCTTCTCTTCTTCTCTTTTCTTTTTCTTTCTCTTCCTCCTCGCCGCCGCTCCTACCTCCCTTCCTTCTTCTTCTCTCTCTCTCTCTCTCTATTCCCCTCATCTTTCTCTCCCTCTCCTTCGGTCATCCCTCCGTTTTCCTCCTCTCCTCCCTTTCGTCTTCACGCCGCCTCTTCCTCTTCATTTCCCCTCCTCTACGCCGCGACCACGGCCGCCGTGGCTGCAGAGGAACCGGGAGCTAATTTGGGTCGTCGTCGCCGTTGCTTGGGTCGGGTAAGCTTCCGACCCCCTTCTCCTCTCTTCCTTTGTTTCTTTCTTTTAGTGGGTTGTGATTGTTACCCTCATTTTTGTGGCTAATCCGATTTGGGGTTTGTGTTGGGTGGCGGTCGTGTTGGGATTTTTGGTGTCGATGGACGGTTGCCGTGGGTTGGTGGCTGTCGTGGGCGTGTGTGGCTGGTGTTCAATGTGGCCGACGTGTGCTGGGTGTGTGTTTCTGCTGCAGGTGGAGTTTCCGGCCAGTCGTGGTGGTTTGGGAGCCGGGAGTGCATGGGTGTTGTCTCGGTCGGTAGTAACTGTGCAGAGACGGTGGTGGCGAGTCCTTCCCGGCCAGAGGTACTTCACGGCTCGGGTTTGGTTCTTGGGCAGTGAATTCCGGTAAGCTTTCCGGTGACTACCCTTTTATATTAATTCGTTTTGGTTTTCTTGAGAGTGTTGTGTTGTTGAATTGGATGTTTGGGGGATTGTGACAGACTCGTTCTGGTGGTTTTGGTGTTTTCCGGCGAGCTCACTGGAATCCGGCGGGGCTCGAGAATTTTCCGGCGAGGCTCGTGGATATTCCGGCGAAGGCTCGGGTCTTTATTCTGGCATTTAACTGTATACTTGATGTATAATTTGTACATTCATGGCATGTAATATTTAATGTAGGAGTAATTGTTGTATCGGAAGATAATGGATGTTTAGTGGAAAACCGGGTGCAGGGTTGTGAGTGTGTGTAACCGGGAGTTTGCCGTCACGGGTATAACCATAGGCCGGGAATACTGTGACTCGGGTAAAACCCTTAAGTGGAAATTGGTCCGAATCGGGCCTAGGCCCGGTAATGTAATTTTTATAATTGGGTTTGATAACAATTGGATTTAGGATGGGCTTTAGGCCCGGGAACCGTTAAGAACATAATGAGTGGGCCATAGGCCCGGGAACTACTCTTGGACTTAGTTGGGCTTAAGCCCGGTGAACCTTAGGTCCCGATACTCGGAGTTTAGGTGAGAGAACATTATGTCGGGTTTAGACCCGGGAATTTTATAATTGGCTAACTAGGGACGGGTTTAACTCAGTTGAGCATTATAGTTACATGCATGCACGTTTTTATTGTAATTGTTTGTAATTTGTTGTGTGTGCTGGTATTGAGGCACGGGTAACACCTCGGGAGCAGGAGGATCTGTTCTGGGAAAAGCTCTACAGGACAATCGTCATTGAGGTGACTTTATACGTCTTTTTATGTTTGTATGCATGAGCTTGTTGGAATGGTCTGTTTGAGTTGCATGCCTGTTTGCTAACATGCTGTGATCCGTATTGTGTGCCTATGTCTTGTTGTTTGCTTTTGAGCATGAATTGTTGGATTGTTATGGTGATAATATGTGGTGTGATTTTGGGTAATCTGTGTGATGTGCTGTGGGTCGGAGACCCGAATTTTTTTGATTGAGAAGAGAATACACACAACCCTGTTAAATCACGATGCTTGGCACATATAAATTCATAATTTGTGAATAAAGATAATGTACAGTAGAAGATAGGCTACTGTGTGCTGATGACCGGTTGGTTCGAGCGGGAAGTGATACCCCTCGGGTTTGCTTGCGGAATAGCAAGTGTTATGCGGATTTGCATATGGGTCTGTAATGACCGGTTCTACCGCCCTCCTTCTACCTCCCCCCTTCTACCTCCCTCTTTCTCTCTGTCTCTCTCTCTCTATGGATACGTTTGGGCTTCGTGCCTGGTTTTATTTGGGCTTATGCCTGGTTGTCTCATGAGACGGGACCGAGCTCGACGCACAAAGTAGGGGGCCCTGAATAATAAATTATAATAAGAAAACTTAACACACAACAGATGGAGAATAATGAACTGTTTGCTTGAATGTCTTAGCATGTTAGTACTGGTTGTTGTATGTTCGCTTACTGTCTTGTATCTCTTCCTTCCGTTCGGACTTGTTCTGCACACCTACATAATTAGATTTATACTGCTCACTGAGTAGGCGACTCACATAATCGCCAACGTTGTTTTTCAGACTCATAGATAGCGTGCAGTCTCTTTCTTCCTTTCCCGAAGTACGGACGTGGTTTTCTCAGCATGTAGCTGTGCTTGATCTCCCGGTTGGATCCATAGAGTCGGCATGCATACTGTTTTGTTTCTCTTATTTTTACTCCGTTTATTTCTTCTGCTGCATTGAATTTTATTGGGATGTCACTATTGATTTTGGATTTCACTATCGGCAGGTTGCCGGGATTTAGTATTTGATGTTGTATCGGCAGGATGTCGGGTTGACTTGAAGCTTGTTAAGCCGGTTTGTTTTTGTTATTCATGACATCTCGGTGTATTAAGAATCTCTTGCCAGATAATGTTTTGATATTGGATTTCGTGTCCTGGGTTTTCAGGGATATTTTGGTAAATTCCTTTATTAAAGTATTTTATTTGGAAAATTGGGACACGGGAGTTTCAGCTTGGTAGCGGAGCAGGCTTCAGATCCTTGGTTCTAAAAGTGTTTTTAAACTTTGTTTTCAAAGTGATTTCTGTGTTTAAGCCTGTTTCCGGATTTATGACTTAGAAAGTGTTTTTGACTCATCTGCATTCATATAGGCGTTGATATGGATCACCAGGGGCAGCACAATGCTGAGGATGATGCCGCTACTCATGTCTCCGACAATGTGTCGGTGATGCAGGTTCCCGTTGGTCAGGGGAACAATAATGCAGCAGAGAATAATGCTGCAGGTGGTGGGGGGCAGAATGTTGTACCACCTGTTATAAACCCAGCGTTCCAGCAGTATCAGGCCTTCCTGCAGTAGCAGCAGTTCCAGCAGTTTCAGCAGCAGCAGCAGGGTGCCCAGCCAGTAGCACCTGCTGCAGCAGGTGGTATGGAGAGTGGATACAATCATATGGATAAGTCTGCAGTGAAGGAATTCTCAGGTGAAGAGGGCAAAGCCAAGGAGTTTGATGATTGGTTTTGCCAGGTGGAGAATGTTCTGGAGAAGTTCACTTGTGCACCTGAGCAGAGGGCTCGATTTGCGGCACATAAGTTCGCGGGGTATGCATTGACTTGGTGGCAGGAACTTGTGGCCGACCTACCGAAGCCTGTGGAGATGCCTTGGGAGGATTTCAAGGAGAAATTCTACAAGGAGTTTCTTACCGTTGGATTTCTGGAGGAGCAGAAGAAGCATTTTCTTGAGGTGAAGCAGGGACTAGATGAGACTGTATCAGCTTTCAGGATCCGGTACAGCATCCTTCTCTCTTATGCTAGGGAGTTTGTGCCCGTTGAGGTGACCAAGTGTAGGCGGTTTGTTAACGGCTTACGTACAGAGTTGGCATTAGCTGTGGCTGGTGGAGGGCACAAGACTTGAGAGGCAGTCTGTGCGGCTGCTTTTGATGCTGAGAGAGTTCAGTTGATCGGGAAGGATGCTCTGGCAGCTGAGCAGAGAAAGCAGTCATCTGCTTCAGGACAGAAGAGGCAGTATTCTGATGCCGGAGGTGCAAATTATTCAGGTGGTCAGGGTTCTTCTTACCAGGGTTCGAAGAAATTCCGAGGGCAGAGTTATCAGGGTGGACCAGGCAGATCCTCGGGAGGACGGTCCTATCAGTCTGGCTCTCAGGGACGGGGTTTCTCGGCACGGTTCTCGGGTGCATGTTGGTATTGCAATACACTGGGACACCAGAAGTCATCTTGCTACAAGTGGATGAAGGATAATGGTGGCAGTGGTTCTCAGTATACAATACAGAGTTCCGTGGCTAGTGGTGCTGTTTCTTCTGGTCCGAACAGGGAAGGCGGACAGCAGGGTCGAGGTCGTGGAGGTTCTAGAGCTCCAAACAGCGGGGGTGCGACTCAGTCTGCTGCAGCTCCTAGGGTTTATGCCATCACCCGGGAGGAGGCTGCTGATGCTCCAGAGGTCATAGCAGGTACCTTTATGTTTTTTGGTCAGTTTGCACATGCTTTAGTTGATCCAGGTTCAACACATTCTTTTGTATCACGTGCATTCATGACTACTCATAACATAGAGGATGATAACCTTAGTAGACCCCTAAGAGTCCGTTTACCCACTGGTGATATAGTAGTTGTTGATCGAGTTTATAGAGGTGTGTCGATAGAGTATGATAGTGAGAGTTTTCCTTCTGATCTTGCTGTCATGGATTTGGGAGAGTTTGATGTTATCTTAGGCATGGACTGGTTGTCCAGACACCAAGCAGTAGTTGATTGTCGGGCCAGGGAAGTGTCTTTATCTTCTTTGTTGGGGCGTAGATTGGTGTTCGTTGGAGAACGAAGAGTTCTATCAGCGTGCTGTATCTCGGCCATCCAAGCTTTCAGGATGATTCGAGAGGGTTGTGATGCTTTTCTAGCTCATGTGGTCGATTCTTCAGTACCAGTACCTGGAGTGGAGGATATTCCTATTATTCGGGAGTTTCCCGATGTATTTCCTGATGATTTACCTGGGTTGCCTCCGGAACGGGAGGTGGAGTATACAGTTGACTTGGTACCTGGAGTTGCACCTATTTCTATACCGCCCTACAGAATGGCTCCGACAGAACTTCAGGAGTTGAAGAAGCAACTGGAGGAGTTGTTAGATAAGGGTTTTATTAGACCGAGCATCTCACCCTGGGGTGCCTCGGTCTTGTTTGTGAAGAAGAAAGATGGCAGTATGCGGATGTGTGTAGACTATAGGCAGTTGAACAAGGTGACTGTGAAGAACAAGTATCCTTTGCCTAGGATTGATGACTTTTTCGATCAGTTGCAGGGTGCATCCGTGTTCTCGAAGATTGACTTGTGATCTGGTTACCATCAGGTTCGGATTGCAGAGCAGGACATACCGAAGACTGCATTCCGCACTCGGTATGGTCATTATGAGCTTGTGGTTGTTCCTTTTGGGCTGACGAATGCACCGGCAGTGTTCATGTGTATGATGCAGTAGGTCTTCCATGAATTTCTGGACCGGTTTGTAGTAGTGTTCATTGATGACATCTTGGTCTACTCGAGTAGTAAGGCCGAACATGAGGACCACTTGAGACAGGTTTTGCAGAGGTTGAGAGAAGAACAACTTTATGCAAAGCTCAGCAAGTGTGAGTTTTGGTTAGAAGAGGTCGCATTTCTTGGGCATATTGTGTCCGGTGAGGGCATTAAGGTGGATCCGGCCAAGATTAAGGCAGTCATGGATTGGGAGCCACCGAAGAGTGTATCTGAGATACGGAGTTTTCTTGGACTTGCTGGTTACTACCAGAGGTTCATTGAGGGTTTTTCCTTAATAGCGGGTCCCATGACTAAGCTGTTGAGGAAAGACTGTGCTTTTGTTTGGGATAGCCGTTGTCAGGAGAGTTTTGAGGAGTTGAAGAGTCGATTGACTACTGCACCGGTTTTGACTGTTCCGAGACCCGGAGTGGAGTACACGGTGTTTAGTGATGCTTCTGGTCTGGGCTTGGGATGTGTTTTGATGCAGGAGGGTCGGGTGATTGCTTATGCCTCCAGGCAGTTGAGAACTCACGAGAGGAAATATCCGACCCATGATCTGGAGTTAGCTGCTGTGATCTTTGCTTTGAAGATCTGGAGACACCATCTATACGGTGAGAAGTGTCGGATTTTCACAGATCACAAAAGTTTGAAGTACATCATGACCCAAAGGGAGCTTAATATGAGGCAGAGACGCTGGATTGAGCTTCTGAAGGATTATGACTGTACTATTGAGTACCATCCAGGCAAGGCCAATGTTGTTGCAGATGCATTGAGCCGGAAGAGAGTGGTTTCTGCAGATGAGGACTCTGTCTCTTATGCTTTGCCTTCCTTGGTAGAGCTGAGGTCGTTGGATGCACAATTGGAGGTGGATGTCACTGGGGCGTTGTTAGCCAGTTTGAGCATTCGGCCGACCTTGCGGGATAAGATCATGGAGTTGTAGTATGGAGATCCTCATTTAGCAGAGCTGCGGGATAAGGCTCTCGGTGGAGAGAGTTCTAGTTTCTATGTCCGGGAGGATGGTGCTTTGATGACCGATGATCGGTTGTGTGTTCCGGATGTTGATGATTTGAGGAGATGGATTATGGATGAAGCGCATAATGCGCCATATGCTATGCATCCTAGTAGCACCAAAATGTACCAGAACTTGAAGAGTCATTATTGGTGGCCCGGGATGAAGAAGGATGTTGCGGAGTTTGTGGCTCGTTGTATGACTTGTCAGCAGGTGAAAGCCGAGCATGAGGCTCCTGCCGACAAGTAGAGATCTTTGACTATTCCGCAGTGGAAGTGGGAGCATATCACTACGGACTTTGTTATCGGGTTACCGAGGACCCGGGGTCGACATGATGCCATCTGGGTCATTGTTGACAGGTTGACCAAGTCAGCTCATTTCCTACCGATTCAGCAGACGGATACAATGGATAAGCTGGCGAGGTTATATGTTTCGGGGATTTTTTGTCTACATGGAGTTCCACTATCCATTGTGTCGGACAGGGATCCGAGGTTTACTTCCCACTTCTGGAAGAGTTTACAGTCAGCTTTGGGTACTAAGCTGAATTTCAGTACTGCATTCCATCCGCAGACTGATGGGCAGTCGGAGAGAACCATACAGACACTGGAGGATATGCTTAGAGCCTGTGTGCTCAATTTCAGTGGTTCTTGGGATGAGACGTTACCGTAGGTTGAGTTTGCTTATAACAACGGGTATCACTCCAGTATCGGTATGGCGCCTTATGAGGCTTTGTATAGGCGGAAGTGTCGTAGTCCGATCTGTTGGGATGAGGAAGGTCTGAGACAGGTGATTGGTCCGGACCTAGTCTAGGAGACTGTTGATCAGATCGAGGTGGTTAAGCAGTGCATGACAGCTGCTTAGGATCGGCAAAGGAGTTTTGCCGATAAGCATCGTCGGGAGATGGAGTACAATGTAGGTGACAGAGTTTTCCTCCGTGTTGCTCCCTGGAGAGATGTTATCCGATTTAGGAGGAAGGGCAAGTTGAGCCTCGTTATATTGGTCCTTATGAGATCATTAAGCGGATTGGTCCGCTGGCCTACAGGTTGGCTTTACCGGAGGAGCTGTCGCGCATACATGATGTATTCCATGTTTCGATGCTGAGGCATTATCGGTCTGATCCTAGTCATGTTGTATCCCCGGCAGAGGTGGAGGTTTCTGAGGATTTGACCTATGTGGAGGAGCTGGTTGAGATTCTACCTCGGGAGGAGCGACAGTTGAGGAGTCGGGTTATTCCGATGGTTCGGGTTAGATGGAGCCGTCATTCTCCGAATGAGGCCACTTAGGAGGTTGAGTCCCATATGAGGGAACAGTATCCCCATTTGTTTTGATATGTCATATCTTGTAATTTCGAGGACGAAATTTCCTTAAGTGGGGTAGAACTGTAACACCCCGGATTTTCATAATTTGATTTTCGGGATTTCTGGAATTTTTATTCCAATTTTACCCTTGTGGAATTTCCGGATTGTTGGTTATGGAAATAAATTATTATCCTTGGGAATAATGTTTTGAGGTCGGCAATATAAGGGGTTTGAGTTTCGTCGGAAACGGGGACTTGTTCCGGGGTGAAACGGAGCTTTAACGTAGTTGTCTGTGAAACTACGTCATTTTGCTTAATGGAAAAAAAAAAAACAAATGTGGGCGCGTTGACCAGGCAGGGGTTGACCGCGCCTAAGCGGACGACGGGTCCACTAGGGCGGCCAACCCTAGCCCGATCCCTTTTCTTTTTTCTTCTCTTCTTCTCTTTCTTTTTCTTTCTCTTCCTCCTCGCCGCCGCTCCTACCTCCCTTCCTTCTTCTTCTCTCTCTCCCTCTCTCTCTTCCCCTCATCTTCCTCTCCCTCTCCTTCGGTCATCCCTCTGTTTTCCTCCTCTCCTCCCTTCCGTCTTCACGCCGCCTCTTTCTCTTCATTTCCCCTCCTCTACGCCGCGACCACGGCCGCCGTGGCTGCAGAGGAACCGGGAGCTAATTTGGGTCGCCGTCGCCGTTGCTTGGGTCGGGTAAGCTTCCGACCCCCTTCTCCTCTCTTCCTTTATTTCTTTCTTTTAATGGGTTGTGATTGTTACCCTCGTTTTTGTGGCTAATCCGATTTGGGGTTTGTGTTGGGTGGCGATCGTGTTGGGATTTTCGGTGTCGATGGATGGTTGCCGTGGGTTGGTGGCTGTCGTGGGCGTGTGTGGCTGGTGTTCAATGTGGCCGACGTGTGCTGGGTGTGTGTTTCTGCTGCAGGTGGAGTTTCCGGCCGGTCGTGGTGGTTTGGGAGCCGGGAGTGCGTGGGTGTTGTCTCGGTCGGTAGTAACTGTGCAGAGACGGTGGTGGCGAGTCCTTCCCGGCCAAAGGTACTTCATGGCTCGGGTTTGGTTCTTGGGCAGTGAATTCCGGTAAGCTTTCTGGTGACTACCCTTTTGTATTAATTCGTTTTGGTTTTCTTGAGAGTGTTGTGTTGTTGAATTGGATGTTTGGGGGATTGTGACAGATTCGTTCTGGTAGTTTCGGTGTTTTTCGGCGAGCTCACCGGAATCCGGCGGGGCTTGGGAATTTTCCGGCGGGGCTTGGGAATTTTCTGGCGAGGCTCGGGAATATTCCGGCGAAGGCTCGGGTCTTTATTCCGGCATTTGACGGTATACTTGATGTATAATTTGTACATTCATGGCATGTAATATTTAATGTAGGAGTAATTGTTGTATCGGAAGATAATGGATGTTTAGTGGAAAATCGGGTGAGGGGTTGTGAGTGTGTGTAACCGGGAGTTTGCCGTCACGGGTAGAACCATAGGCCGGGAATACTGTGACTCGGGTAAAACCCTTAAGTGGAAATTGGTCCGAATCGGGCCTTGGCTCGGTAATGTAATTTTTATAATTGGGTTTGATAACTCGGATGGGCTTTAGGCCCGGGAACCGTTAAGAACATAATGAGTAGGCCATAGGCCCGGGAACTACTCTTGGACTTAGTTGGGCTTAAGCCCGGTGAACCTTAGGTCCCGATACTCGGAGTTTAGGTGAGAGAACATTATGTCGGGTTTAGACCCGGGAATTTCATAATTGGCTAACTAGGGACGAGTTTAACTGAGTTGAGCATTATAGTTACATGCATGCACGTTTTTATTGTAATTGTTTGTAATTTGTTGTGTGTGCCGGTATTCAGGCACGGGTAACACCTCGGGAGCTGGAGGATCTGTTCTGGGAAAAGCTCCACAGGACAATCGTCGTTGAGGTGACTTTATACGTCTTTTTATGTTTGTATGCATGAGCTTGTTGGAATGGTCTATTTGAGTTGCATGCCTGTTTGTTAACATGCTGTGATCCGTATTGTGTGCCTATGTCTTGTTGTTTGCTTTTGAGCATGAATTGTTGGATTGTTATGGTGATAATATGTGGTGTGATTTTGGGTAATCTGTGTGATGTGCTGTGGGTCGGAGACCCGGATTTTTTTGATTAAGATGAGGATACACACAACCCTGTTAAATCACGGTGCTTGGCACACATAAATTCATAATTTGTGAATAAAGATAATGTACAGTAGAAGATAGGCTACTGTGTGCTGATGACCGGTTGGTTCGAGCGGGAAGTGATACCCCTCGGGTTTGCTTGCGGAATAGCAAGTGTTATGCGGATTTGCATATGGGTCTGTAATGACCGGTTCTACCTCCCTCCTTCTACCTCCCCCCTTCTACCTCCCTCTTTCTCTCTGTCTCTCTCTCTCTATGGATATATTTGGGCTTCGTGCCTGGTTTTATTTGGGCTTATGCCTGGTTGTCTCATGAGACGGGACCGAGCTCGACGCACACAGTAGGGGGCCCTGAATAATAAATTATAATAAGAAAACTTAACACACAACAGATGGAGAATAATGAATTGTTTGCTTGAAAGTCTTGGCATGTTAGTACTGGTTGTTGTATGTTCGCTTACTGTCTTGTTTCTCTTACGTCCTTTCGGACTTGTTCTGCACACATACATAATTAGATTTATACTGCTCACTGAGTAGGTGACTCACATAATCGCCAACGTTGTTTTTCAAACTCATAGAAAGCGTGCAGTCTCTTTCTTCCTTTCCCGGAGTACGGACGTGGTTATCTCAGCAGGTAGCTGTGCTTGATCTCCCGGTTGGATCCATAGAGTCGGCATGCATACTGTTTTGTTTCTCTTATTTTTACTCCGTTTATTTCTTCCGCTGCATTGAATTTTATTGGGATGTCACTATTGATTTTGGATTTCATTATCGGCAGGTTGCCGGGATTTAGTATTTGATGTTGTATCGGCAGGATGCCGGGTTGACTTGAGGCTTGTTAAGCCGGTTTGTTTTTGTTATTCATGACATCTCGGAGTATTAAGAATCTCTTGCCAGATAATGTTTTAATATTGGATTTCGTGTCCTAGGTTTTCAGGGGTATTTTGGTAATTTCCTTTATTAAAGTATTTTATTTGGAAAATTGGGACACGGGTGTTTCACAAGATTTGCTGATATGTCAAAAGCCAAATGATGTTGAGAGATACATCTTTATGGGGCAATGGCAAGTAAATCAATTTTTAATGAAGCTCTGAGGGTTTATAGGTTGTTAATGAGAACTGAATTGTATTTGAGTTTGAGATAGACCTTTCGGTGCCGTCTTTTATACAAAATTTAATTTATTTCTATTATGGACAAATCAGGTTATTCTTGTCTATTTAGAAATAATGAATTTTGTATTTTAGATGGAATTTAGTTTATTTCTTTTTTGGACAAATCTGGTTATTCTTGTCCATTTAGAAATAATAAAGTTGATCTTTAAGAAATTCAAATACTATTGGTACTAGTTCTCAATTTGTAAATGACAACCTATATTTAAAGCTTCATATATTGAAATCTTGCATGATAAGGCATGGTACAAAATAGAAATTCACTAATATGGAATTAATTTATTATATCTATTATTGGTGACCACAATGATAGATATAATAAATAAGGTGGAAAATCTCTAAAGCTTTTCTCTTAATTCTTAGAGGTATATGGTTTCTAGTACACAATGTTGTGTAAAACTAAGCATGAATGGTATTGCTGAAAGATGCAATAAAATGCTTAAGGACATGGTAAGATATATGATTAGTCATTATATTTTACCAATTTCCCTCTAAGAAGAAGCACTAAAGATGCAGCTTATATCCTCACTAAGGTTACAGTCAAAGTAATAGCTATCACTCCTTATGAACTATGGACAAGCTAGAAGCCTAATATTAGGCATCTATTCATTTGGGGTGATCCAACTAAGGGTAGGCCATTTAGGCCAACATAAAGAATTTGGATCTAAAGATAGGTAGCTACTATTTTGTTAAGTAACTTTGAGTAATTATGGGGTTTCAAGTTCTTTGTCCCACAATCTAGCTATTTTGTGACAGGAATCCAGATTTCTTGAGGAAATTGAGTTTGGAGGGGAAGATAAGATGGGAAACATTGTCTTTGAAGGGGAACTTGTTTCTCTTCTTATGGTTTTTTATAGACAATGATTAGGTTTCCATCACTGATGTTATTCAAGATAACATTGTATGAGTCTCTCTCTGAAATTCAGAAATCATTCATAAGGTTCAAACTCAACAACCTCAAGAACAAGTGTCGCTAAAGAATTCCACTTGAGAAAGGAGAAGTGCAAATTTGGATGATTATATTGTCTTTTCCTAAGAACATAAGGATGATGTAGGATTGATGGAAGATGATTTTATCAGTTTTCATCAAGTCATAAAGAGTTCTTATCCTCAAAAGTGGAATGATGCCATGAATGATGAGATTAAGTCTATGAAAGATAAAGATATTTAGGATCTTGATGAATTGCCTGAAGGTGAGAAACCAATTGGTTACAAATACTTATTTGACACCAAAAAGACTCAAAGGGAAATTTTGAAAGATATAAGGCTCATCTTGTCATAAAGGACTGTACTCAAAAGGGTGGCAATGGTTCTAAAGAGTCTTTCTCTCCGGTTTCAAGGAAAGGCTCTTTCAAGATAATACTGGCACTTAGACAATTTATATGTTGCAACCATAGAATTTGTGTTGGTAGACTCAAAGAAAATGGTTTGTAAATTAAAAGAATCCAATAAGCTTAAACAAGCTTCCTGTCACTGGTATTACTATTTTTGTCTAATAATGATCTTATCTGGTTTTGAGATAGATATAGGCGAAAATTTTGTATACCATAAGTTCAGTGGGAGTAAAGCTAGTTTCCTGGTTTAATATGTCAATGACATATCATTTGCTAATAGTGAGATATGCATAAAGTACTAACCAAGAAGTTTCTAATACTCTTAGAAACAAAAGATCTTGGTGTAGCCTCTTTTGTCTTTGGAATTCAGA